>JAQFYE010000066.1:0-63347 GCA_034694305.1 Protaphorura glebata
CATTTTCGAATCCCCTGACATCAAATCAGAGGCTAACTCAACTTATCCGAAGCTATCCGAAACCTACCCGATCGGAACCTTAGCCGCAAGTAAGCCTCGAATTATTTTCTTATGAATCGCAAAGAATTTATTTGAGCTGACGTGATAAGGTAACTTTTTGAAATCTCGTTTATGTTTTCGTATCCAGTTCGGTTGTTCTTAAAATTAAAATCGCTCCAAACATCTACGAGGTTTGGGCTCGAAAATGATAAGTCCTCATAAAAATATCCTCGTGAACAAAAATACGAGAACACATTTGACTCAATGTAAAAAAGAATTTGGCTGCCTTGTGTTATTTTGAATTTTCATCTAAATTCTGTCCCTCGTGACGTAATATTGTTGCCGAGCTTGGACTTGGGAGAAAACAGTACCCGATAACACATTCGGCGATCGCCGAAAATATAGGGAATAATCATTCGATATCAAAACATTAGTCGCACTGCATATGTACGTACGTATGTCTACGTGACTATGTACATGAACCCACGTGCGTACATGGATTTCCCTGAATATCGGTATTTCGGACCGTTCGATTTTCGTAGGCAGATACTTTACGCCCCTCCCGGACTATTCGTATGTTTATGGGTCCATATATTAAACTATAGTGCTAAATGTGCCATTAGAGTTTGAGAGAAAAGCGACGATAACAACAATGGCTGACATGCACCTGCATATTGTCAGTCGGATCTGGCTAGAGAAATTTCTCCCCCTTCAAACGTCATTTACTTTCTCCGGTTCGTTTCATTCTTTCTTCCCTGAACGTGAATTTTATATCCATTCGGGAACCCCGTTGTTGCCCGTTTGTTATTTCTCCTATTCTTCCTCTCACTTATTGCATTTCGAAGCGGCTCAGGGGCAGGTGGATGTTATTATTACAGCGGAATATACTATTACAGCAGCATATTGCATGCAATATTGCAACTGCAAACTGCACTGGCCTGTCGTTCCAAATTTTAAATGTAATCGCAAGTCGTATATTTTGATTTTCTGGAATGTACTATGCGATGATATTACTTCCGTAACTTCTTATTTGGCATTACGTCACAATCCATGCCATCTAGATGGCCTATTCTGTAGCATTATGCATAGAAATTTGTATACGTGGCGACACCTGTTGTAATTCGATTGACATATGCGGATTAGAAGAACGTGCTAGTAATTTTTGGAAGTCTTTTTTGAAAGATTGCTGCAAGATTCCCTCAATGACGTCAGAAAATGCAGCTTTCATCTTGAATGACTAATAAAACCTGAAGGGACATGAAGATAGGTGGCTGTGCAGTCGCAGTGCATCCATAATGCGGTCAATCTTGCTACGAATTGCTGAAAAACTCAAACCACTAAGAATATTAAATATTCGAAGTAACAATTTTCTTAATACTACAAGTTTCATTTCAAGGACAGCTTTAGTCGCGAGGAAATTCAGAAAATTTGACAGATAAGACGAATATTTTAATTGGATGTCGTAACAAACAAATTCGCTGCCAAACACAAACGTTTGCAACTTTAGACTCTACCGGACATATAATCCTAAAACTTTATCTCTAGAGCATGTGATAAAATAAAAGAATGGAAAGTTGCACCCCTCACTCCAAGTCTAGTATTATCCCACCCTCTCCGTTCTTGACATAAGAATATTGCCATGTCAAATGGTGGAGATAATTCCCATAATCTTAATAACATTTATGTGGAACCATAACTGTTTATACAAGACCAGCAGGTCGTAATCATAGAAATAAGATTGGCGCTGTGCTAGTGCTGAGATCCCCCTATGCAATTGCAATTGGCCGGACATTACTTGGAATGGAATGACCTGTGCGTGCTTAGTTGGCCTGGCCTGAGCCGACACGGCTTCTTCGGAGCAACCTTAACTCAGCGGTTTTTTTCATCTTCCAACTGAATATATTTTTTATGTAGACTTTCGTTCGTTCTCGTACATGGATTGCGTGATCAGGCATCTTATGTTCTTGTAGACACTAGACAGAAGAGGTAACCCATGAACGAAACTAAACAATCCTAGCTCGTCAGCAGGGCACGGCATAGTATAACCAGAATGGAATCAGCTTTTGAAAGAAAAGTTGTTTTAGATTTTTTCTCGCCTTAGCATTTTATTTGTCTTGCATTAAATATCTTGGATTTTTGCAGTTTTGTTGGGAGCATTTTTGCTTTCCACAGGCGACAGGGTGTCCCAAGAAATTTACATTTAGTGGCCCAAACGATTATTATTGCAGGGATGGAACCCCTAACATAGATATGCCAGAATTCCAACCTCAACCAGCAGGATTGACTATGTTTTACAACTATGGCCGCCATTATCGTCTGTAATGGCGATGAGACGAGGCTGCCAGACGTTTCGCTACGTTTTCTTATTGTGGAATTCTGAGGTGCTCTGACTGCTTGGACCTCATTTACATATGTATTTCGAAGTCTTTGGCAATAACAATAGAAAATTCTTCGGAAAATAGACATGGCATGACTGAACACGAAACGCCAGTTTTCTGCTGCAAACAGTACCATTAAGACACCCTTTTTACCAATATGAGTAAGTAAACTTGAACAAAGGGAAATAAATTAAAACCCCTTTTGTCAAGAGCCGTTGTTTAACAAGAGTGTTGGCGATTTTTATTAGCATGGTAGTAAGGAAGCCCGGGATGGATGTTGTCTTACCTGAAAGTAGGCAATAATTCTCAATCCGTTAAACACAAAAAAAAATCATAACGATCTATGGCTTGGTTTGGTATGCCTTGCAAAGTTTTGGCTTATGCAAGGACTTGTAAATGTGCTCACGTTTGCTGCCATTACTGTAAAACAAGATACTAAAAACCTTTTATCGGTTACGCGAACTATAAACTAAGTAGGTATAGCGGATGGTAGGAGGCTAAGGCTATATTCCAAGGCTGGTCTGGTCTGATCTGGGATTGGGTTTGGAAAGTAAGATTGGCGTAGGATTTGGCAAAGAAGTGGTTGAGATAAGAAGTACGGACGCGCGACTAGTTTAAGAAAAGATCTCAGTTGGATGGAACGGGGTAGGAGCTTAACTTGGGTTAATTCAGCCAGTGTTGCCCCTTTACGGATTATCAGTAATTATTAAAGACGTGATTTAGGATTACATTGGATTGACAATTTGACTAAGGAAGGCGGATTTGGATTTACGTTTAATATATTTCTCTGTTCTGATTCGATTCGAGAATGCCACAGGTGTCAACATTCTCATAGTCGAAATATCCTCATTTCTTAATAGTTAGTTAATTGTTTTTTATAACGGTCAAGAATTTCGGTTTTACTTTACACTGTTATTAACATTAGGACCAGCTTTTCCAACAACAAAGAGATAACGGAAGAAAATAGTATGAACGGCACAAAGCTTACCTATAAAATATGACTCGTACAATTAAATCCTATTGCTTTTTCTCATATCCAATTAAAATGTCACCGCATTTCAATTTTTACGCATTCGACACCACCCGCTTATTTTCCCCGTCGAGAGTGGGTTGCCTTAAATTTGGCCAAGGGTTGGTACCATCTCGTCATCAGATTTCTGAAAACAATGAAAAAAGGGTAACCTGTAAGCTTTTCATGGAATTAATTCGAATATCGAACTTGCTTGTTCAATAGACGTATGTTAGCCCAGTTATTTTTTTTATTCCAACATTCATAAGGTATTATCTTCCCACGTTTTGTGATCTCCTGTTGAATAATTTGCATAGATTGACATCTCCTATTTTTTCCTTGTAGTTTGTATTATTCGACAGACCGGAAGGATTAGCCTACAACCCCAATATTAAGCTCAGGTCAAATTAATAAAATGTATGCATAGGGTTCAAAAAAATTTCATTGAATTATGAATCAGATGAATCATATTATTCATAAGGTCTTATTGTTCCGAACTTAACAATACGTCTAACTTATGATAGTGTAGCTAGAGCTGAAAATTAAATAAGCTGGCCAATGCTACAATGTATATATTTTTGAAACGGGTATCAACTTTCCGCAGCTTACTTTGTGTCATGTACATAGCGTATGTACACAGTGGAGATAATATTCTTATCTGATATCAATAGGATTAAGGATCAGGTCGGATCGTATCGTATCATTCAGGTCAGGACATAGAAATCTAATGCGAATGCGAGTACTGAAGCAACTGACGAGATCACGTTTACAATTGGTTCTACTCTGAAAAGAGGATTCTCTAAGGATTTGACCCCTTGAAGCAAAAGGAGCTAGAGAGAAAAAAAATCAAAGGGTTGATCCGGTGGGCTGCACGTACCGTTCACGTTGAATAGCACCGAGGAAAATATAACATAGGAAGGGTGATGCATGGAAAAAATAAATACGGATACGCTGCGCTGTAAGGAAAAAAATGTCTCAAGAGAGACTTGGGTGCGATTCTTCTATTGTCTGTATTGTGTCGAAAAAGAGGATGTTGATGTCAGATGGGTATCAGGAGCACATCATGTGTAACTTGACTCAGCAAACCATCATGATCATGTTGCACGGTGGCATGAACATTACATTGCCATCATAGGCTATTCAATATAGAGAAAATGTAACGAATTTTGTCTTTAGATGATGAGGATGGTAGAAATTGAAATTGGAAATACCACGGAGATGAAGTCCATGTATTTATTGCTGATTTCTCCTCAGGTCTTGTTTCAGGTTCTAAAGAGTTCAGGATGGATATTCCGGCTTCAGTGCCATCTAGATTGGGTTTTCTTATCTGAGCCTTTAAAATTGTCTCATCATTGAAATTCAAGACCGTAAGACATGGTCAAATATCTTTTCATTTGATCTTGGCGAGTAGATGACCCAAATTTAATGGAAAAACGCATCTTAAACAGTGCTCCATCTGGTAAATGGTATACATTATATGATTATCGAAAAAATCAAGTCTATTGTTGAAATTGAGAAATTAATATACAAGAAATTGACCATATAAAAGAAACTAGTATCTCTCTATTCTCAGCATTCAGGTAGGTATAATGAGGCGACTGATGGCGCGGACTCCTATTATTAATAGCGATGATCTTTTTGGGTGGCCCAGACTATTATTAATACAATTCAAACGCAACAAAACGAGGTGATTGTATAAATTATTCCGAGTTTGTTTAGTAAACGGCTTCTAAAAAATCCGAAGTCATTGAATGTACCTGAGATTGGCCCCGAATTTAACGTACTCTTTTGTCAATGGGTGCGTTAGCTTTGCATTTGACGTATGTAAAGGCTGACTGGACTCGATTGACTTTTTGATTTGAGTTGTTTTTTGTGAGAACTGAGAGAGTGATTCGTGGAACGACATGATGGGAGAAAAAGATTTGCTTTTCTCCTTTTTTTTCCACTGAAGTTTAGTTGTAGTGTGAACGTGAAGTGATAGGGTTAAAGAGTAACTAAAAGGCAGGAGAAGTGGAAGTGGAAGCAGGAAGGTAAAGTGGTCATTGTTCGCTAAAAGGGCCCTTTTTGCTGAGTAGTAGATTTCTAGAGGAGCCAAAGGAAATGTCAATGTTAAACCAGCAAAGGGTTGAATTTTGAGTTCAGAAGATTCTCAATCAAGTTTTCACGTTGAGCAAACATCAACAGTGAAGAAGACTTGGGGTTCATGGAGAGATTGGAATGTTTACTCAGCGTCAAATAAATGCATCTTAACTCCTGATAGTTGCCCGTCAAAATGATGGCACTCTTGCCGCACTGGTTAGGTTGGGACTGGTTCTGTTATTCTCAATTGTACTGCAGGGGTGCCAGATTGAATGCTGTTGTTGAGGTGTATTGAATCCCAGAAATATGTGTGATGGAAGTCCCAAGCTGTTCGTTAAGGAGCAGTTCTGGCGTACCAAGCTCATATTAGACTCCTGATCCGTGTATTACTGTACATTCGTCAAAGGAGGTGAATTCTGAACCTGCATAGCAGGGTTGTGGGCTTTCTACGTCGTAGAAATAGGCAATAAGGCATCTTTTCACTCAGACTGTGTGATATCTTAAGCTTGTCATCGCACAACTCAGGACAGATAATATATCAAGAGTATAACCAATGCTTTTAGTACCCGATTCGTTCTGGCCCACCCTGGCCTTTCTCCCTCGCAGAAATAGACGATAAGCCATCTTATTACTAATAATTTGTGATATCTGAATCCTGTCATCGCACAACTCAGGATAGATAATATATCCGAAGTATTACTAATGTTTTAACCTTTAGTATTCAATTTGTTCTGGTCCACCCTGTACAAGATTTTTTAGATGTATGCATTTGCATTGTATTGTGTTGTATTATTGCTTTAACAAAACGGAGAGAAGAAACTTCAAATGGCCATTACAGACAGCATTGTTGCCCGGAGACGGACGTGTTTGAATAAAAACTTCATCCAGTCACTTGTCTTGATGTTGATATTTTTCCTCGAAAACTCACTTCGTTGTCAGTTGTTCATTTCGGACAACGTGGCAGGGAGACACAACACAGACAGGACTTCATGTAGTGGTTCTCTAATATGTACACAGGAAAGTGGATGTACTAAAACTAGTAATGCCTTCTAAATATGCATGAGGTGAGGAAGAACAAAACAAAATGTGAATTCTTTCAATGAGGTTTGTTTTGTTATCGGAAGACGTAGAAATACGTCACTTGCATACGCCGCACCGTTGTCAACTTAAAAGTTATATAAAAAAGAATAAATCTATTGATGGATAGTGTTTGGGGTCAAGGCTCCGCATTTGTTGTTATTCATCGTGCGATAGATTTTGTCATCCCTTGTGGTAATTGTTAGTTTTAAAAAATTGGCTTCGGAACTGATTCGAACTTATTCTCACTTATGCCCTCGATAAATAATGCTGGGGAAGCTTTACCTGAGAATTCGGCCAAAATTCGGTACTACTGCTGACATCGGTTTTAATTTTGAGTATAGTCGGTGAAGTTTTTCCCTTGCATACACAAGAGTATTTCCCGCTTTCGGTTTCATAAATCGGTGAAGTGCTCTAATGGGGTAGGAAAGTCGGGTAACACGAGGATGCCCAACGATGGTTAAACAGATTTGGCATTAGTGTGGAGATAGTGCGGTGCATTGCTCAAAATGCGACGATTTCTGAACCTGCGTAGTAGGGTAAGGGACCACCTCTGTCGTAGAAATAGACTATAAGCCATCATTTGAAAAAAAGAATGTGATGTCTGATTTCTGTCATTTCTTAAATCAAATAACAAGTCCACAGTATAACACCATTGATCTTTTTGGTAGTCTAAATCGAATGTTGAGCTTTCTTACTAGTTGTATACAATTTTTTTAAAGAAACTTTTTCAATTAAAAATAGTTTGACTGTTGGTTTTGAGGAAGAAAGAGAAAATAAAATCATAGAAGTATGTGTGCTATTGTCTGATTTCGTATGGATGAGACTTACATAATATTAGAGAGTGCATTAGACAAGGTAGCGTGCAGCGGATATTATTTCATATCAATCACGAAACGGGAACTATGCACGAAATCATGTGTAATCCGTGGACCTCCTGCTTGAGAGACCGACTACTTAAACTACTCTGTTCCTTCTCATTTCTTTTTCATTGCATGTCTTCATTATTTAAGTAAAGTTTGAAGTAATGCTTTGTCCTAGGCCTAAGACCACTTGAAATTGAGATACTCAAATTGTACAAAGTTCATGCCGGACTGACATGCATGCTGGGTTTGGATGGGAAATGTTAGGATGATTACGGGTATGGGGATAACAAATTTTCATCGAAAGTGGCATGTACCGTAAACCATGAATAAAATGTGTGTATCTTGTATTTATTGTAGGCAATCAGAACGGTATGTATTTTTCATGTTACCTTTCCTCACCTGTAATAGTAGCAATTCCCTAGTTTTTTTCGTATTTATTTTCCAACCCTACTACGGTAGATTTAGGACAACTACTTACTTTACATTAGTCTTGGCTTTTTTATTGCATAACAGAATTTATTTAGATTAGACTACTGTTCTAACACAAATGAGGTACAGGTAGACCTTACCAATTTATTATGGCAGACGGTCCGATCTGTGATATTTGATCTAAGGAGTGTCGCACGTCACCCTGGAAATGCACGGAAATACTCTAGAAAATCCGAGAAGCAGTGGTGGATTGAAAAATCTGTATATCCAGGAAAATGGCATTGAAAAAATTAAAAAGTAGTCCAATTCCCGAATTCCTTGCGATAATTCGATTTATTACTGATATCACGAAAAATGCAGTAGTAGATGTGAATGAACGAATATTTTTGAGAGTTAAAATACAAATTTTAAGAAGCCAATCTTGTTTTAAAACAATAATGCATAACTGGTAGCTGATTCTTTTTCCTCAGTGCAACAGAGAAGGCAGTTATCGTCAGAATTGCAATTGTTTAGTAACAACAATGAACAGTATCTGGAGTGCTTGGGCATTGGTCACTGGTTCCCCAAGTTTTCCCAGCAGCAGCGTCACAACTGGGCTTATCAGTACAAACTCCATTCATCCCCTTGCACATTGCATCTTGAGTGTATTTGGTAGGATCTTGAGCCTCAGATTCTGTATAGAAATTAAAAAAAAACAAAGTCATACTTATTTTGATTAACTTCTCTTTAGAAATGTTAAGAAAACCGAAGTCATAATTATTTTGATTGATTAAGTTAAGTTAGAATTTTGAAACCTTACCCTGTGCGAACAATGCGCAGATAAATACAACACCGAGAACCAAAGCAACCTTCATGGTGATTTCTGTTCTGTAGTTATAGATTTGGAAGGTGATAAGGAAGTTGACTTGAAGACTGACTTGAAAACTAGAAGGCTTCCAGGGGTTTATATATCTCTGGAGACAATTAATTAGTATTCAATAGACATGAAAAATATTCCAATCAATCTTAATATCAAGAACGACAAAATTGCATGGAAAATCTTAAAAGAACACTATTGACATTGAATTATAATTACAAAGGGTTTTCCGAAGTCGTGCGGAAGTCCAGAATTAGAAACCAATGACCAACAACTGGATCCAGTCGGTACCTAAAATAATTTCATTATATAATATATGTATAGGTTAAGGTCACTTCGTCCAAATATTGCTTTATTATGGAAATATGACAACAGTTTACTCGTGCAATCTTGTTACAACTTGAGATGTCATGTCTTGGCTCAATTTAATTTTGTGAATTTAAATTTAACTCTCTTGACCTTCTGGGAAATATAATATGGAACACACCTCCCAATGAATCATAATGATGATGCGTGGAGTGAGCGTTCGGAATTTCCAGGTCAAACTAGAGTGTGGGCATAGAATTATATCACTATTAAATAAGAGCCAAGACAGTGTATTGGTCGGTGCTCCAGTCCGCTATTTCTGTTGGGACTGGGTTCGATTCCCCGGTCTAGGGTGGGAATATTCAGTTTTGGGCCAAACTACCATTGCTTCGTTTGATTTGATCAAACCAAATTTTAATACAAGTCTTCAAATTGTTAGAGTAGTTTGTGGTCCACACTGTATATTAATATTGGGATTCCGTATTCTGTATTCTGGTATAAGTAAAAAGTAATGAGAGCCTTTAATGGCTTCCCTAATGCTAATTATACTGCTTTTGATGTTAAGTACAGACGTTACGCAAGGAGGACAGGATAGGATAGAATGAAAGTGAAAATGTAAGGCAACAGGGAACATGAGCTTTCAATTCAGTGATTGTTGTCAAAGGATTTGTCAGGTCTTTGGAACGGCTTAAGTCTGATCCAATGCCTTTATAGGTAGGTAAGTCAACCTCAACCCTAATCCCTATCCCACGAAACGAAAACGAAACCAAGCCGAAGCTTAATATGCACCAGAATAGGCTCCCCACGTACAGTAAATGATAACGACAAGGTGTCACTGGAATACTTCGGTTCAGCTTAGCCATCGTTGAATTTGGTCGGCATTCCGAAGTACATAGTACTGGAACTCACGAGGAACCATTTTTACATGTAGAACTCCAAGAAGGTCAAATCTATCACAATAGGAAGTGTAATGCACATTATTGCTGAATATGTCTGGCCGAACATGGAAATAAATTTACCGATTTAAAAAAAAACGACAAGTATCATACCTGAAGCTCATTGCGTTTAATTTTATAGGTGTGTTTGATCTGACTTTTACACGAAAAGGGGTTTCCTTCTAAGTTAGTCGTAATATTTTCTTATGTCAGAGCTTGCCTTTGGAATTTAGAACAAGACCGGAGCGAGTGACATTCAAAATCCCATTAGATTAGACGATGACGGAATGAAATCCAGGTGGAAAAGTAATTGTCATTGTGAGTTTTTCCTGTAAGCCATTTCAATGTGGTGCCGAGAATGTCGTCGAGAGATCTTCCAGCAGTACACATTTAGTAGAAAATCCATACGTTATAACATTTTCTGTATTACGTTACTACATTCCGTGATCATTTTTTATGATGAAATTGAATCCGCTGTACAATATATGTTTTCACTACTGAAATTTACAGATCACGTGTGAGTTACTACACGTACATGTCGAATTAGTCACATAATTTCAAACCTTCGTTACTAGGTAAGATCGTGCTGTTCAAACATGAAAAGAAGGAGAATTTTGCAAAATTAGACATTTTGAAATAACTCATTGTTATTTGGTCAAAGGACGTACCTAGTAAGAAAACTTTGCATAGTAATGTTGGAATTGCCTTGAATGTCAAAAAATTATACTCTTTGTTTTAGTGTATTGATCGTATTGTATGAAATTATAAACGATGAAGTAATTGACAAATAAATTCCGAAAAATTATATGAAATACATAGAATGAGTTTTGATTAATTCTAAACTTGTGCAGTTCAAAGAAAAAGTCTAATCTATTCCAACCTGGAAATCGTAAAGGGTGTTCTGAATTGAATGTACTTACATCAAGTACATACACCGACAAACATGTAGGAATCCGATTTCAATGCAATTAGGTTAAGCATTGAGTTAAGTGGATTTGCCTTATTATAGCAGTATTACATGGTCCAGTTGGTCAAGCATACTCAGGAATTGGGCACCTGTAGAGAACCCTGGCATTGTTATGACAATAAAGGATAACTTGAATACAGGTATTATTGCTCCGAGTTTCCTTTGCACTATTGTACGTAGAAATACACCGGACTGCGCGACATGACGGCACACACCGACACGGACTCCTTTGTTGGGACAAGTAGCGTCGTCGTCACAAAAGACGCGATCGAATGTGAAATAAATTGCCTACACTCCACATATTTGAGAAAGGATGGCAGCCGTTGCCAATGCCATATCACGTTATCGAAAATCATCTGAGTATGTGGATCCTGGTTCATACTACAATACCCGGGTATTTTTTAAAAGAAGGTATTGCTTGTTCGGTTGGTTAGCTATAGCTCACCAATATAGGAAATAAGACCATATCTTTGTGGCGATGGCGGTGAGACTTATCGAGGCGTAATGAAAATGAAATTCTTTTGGATGAAATTTTTCAACGGGAGTTGAAGCGTTAGAAGTTTCCAAGCTTCCATCGTCAGGGCAAAAGAATGCCAATTTCGAAAGAATCACGTGCCATTGAATTGCGCTCCTCACCACGTACGATGAACGATGAAGGAACAGCAGTATTTCCTATGTTCGGTTCCATGGCTTAGTTTGTTTCCGGGTATTTTACCAAACTGAACAGAAAATCGAGCGCTATACACATTCTGACAAGGAAACAATTTTTCATGAAAGAATATATGGCAAGAATAAACCCAAGAATCCTGAGCACAAGTATTGCCGGACATGACGGCTGATGAAATGTTGGACAATTGATGACAATTTTCAACAGCCACTGTGTCCTCCAAAACCCCCATGTAAAAAATTAATAACTACTCAGTAATTTGACTAATTCTTTAGCACCAGAATTATTTCACATGTGAAATTGGTTCCTTGTCAGTCGAATTCCCAAGAACTCAGACCTACTTGGTAGGTTTAAGTTTAACGGGATCGTTTCTTCTCCGGTTTTCTCGTTATGACAAAGAATCCCGGAACCTGTTACCCGTTACTTTTACTTTTTCCCGTTAAATACCCGAAAAAAGGGGAGAAATCTATTTGCCATTGCAAAAGTTTCTATTCCCAACCGAATCATGGGTCTGAGTGCTGGTATGTGGCTAGAAATCCTAATTAGACGCCCTTCCGCCCAAGTTTATGAGTAATGTCACGGTTGACGGCAGAACAAACGTGCTTTTTCCTTTTTCACTTTCAAGTGGGGGAGTTTCTCAGTTCTTCGTCCCGGCCCGGGTCCTTCCTAAAGAAAAACCCGGGTATTGACACAAGGATTTGATTGAAATGTTAATGCACACGTCACATATGTACGTATGCATGTACTTCAGACACGAGGACTTTCCGGTTCGGTTCAATTCCGGGGCAAACGTTCTATGCATTTTAATATAAAAATGAATATGATTGTCGACGATGGAACCAAGTTCTCTGAATTCGGGTCGAAAGGCACCATCTCCCCAAGCACAACTCACACACGACATAACCTAGCCTACTTTTTGTGCAGTCAGGTTCAATTGAACCATGATAATTTAGTTATGGACAACCTTAACTTCATTTTCCCCCCGACAATTTTGTAAAGGCTCCCGTCACCGCCACGTTTTGACTTTGACTTGTCAATGGAAATGAAAATGGCGGGTGTTTCTATACAAGGTCCCACCCTGATAATTATACCAAAGACCTTTGAGGACTAAGTAACTTTTTTTTCCGTCCGATAGTAAGTTTGGGTTAAAAATTACGTGGGACCCTGTTTTTACCGGTGTGGAAGTACTGAACGTCAACTTGAATGTTGACTGACGGGTTTTTCTCGGTTATATGAAAATGAAAGGCTCACAGAGTGGAAAACGTAATTATATGGTTCCTAATTCATTTTCGGTCCCTTCAAAAACTCAGGATAAAGGGGGAAATATGTTTATGCGTGCCGTGGGCCCAAGAGTCTCAAAATTTTTAGCTTGGGCTTGGTTAGAAAATATAACCTGAGTTTCGGGCGGTTTCAACCATGGAATTGTAAATGCAAGCATGAGATCCTTGCGGTTACCGGTTCATCCGTATTCTGTAATGCTGTTACGTTGTTGGGTCGTCGGTCGGAAGTGGAAATACTCTAGAGACTTTCACCGAATGAGAAAATACGGAATGTTGGAAGGCACTGGAGATGTTTATGTGGTGGGTTTTTGTACATATATAAGCACATTTATAATGTAAGCACATAATAATGTGTGCATGTTTACACTTGCATGGTATTCCAGGAAGACAGGCACTTACGGACTTAAGAATTACGATTAGCAGAGACGTATTGATCCAATTTTGGTCGGTTGGAAGCAAAGACATTGCAGTAATTTAGAGAGAAGGTACCGGAAGCGGCTATGGTCAGACATCTGGGTATATCCCGCGGTGCGAAAACAAACCAGGCGGATCCATCTAGGAGAATAAAAGAGAAGTGAAGCCCATTTCCCCTTCACCGCAAAGACCGGGGTGAAGCGAGAGGAAGGATGGTGTGACAGACACACAGAATCTGTTTGCAGATTTTTTCGCCAGCCGGTCACATTCAATTAGTGAAACCAAGATAGTGAAAAGAACTTATGGAAAAAGCCTGGCAAAATTCTTAGGTAGCGATTCATGCTAAAACACGAGAATTACCTCAAAATAGTGCAGATGCTACTGGAAGAAAGAGTCTGATTGGCAAAAGTAATTGCACAAAGTGCCTGGCTTCTTATCCTCGAAGTACTCCCGTAAACTTCTAGACTGCAGACATTTATGCCTTCAGCCGTCAGACTGACTGGAGATTTGGAAGGCAAAGCCAATCCCATGCAAACATGTGGGTATTGATAATAGTAATGGTACCGTTACCGTTACCTAGATAGAAATTTTGCTGTAACACAGAACGAGTACCACATAGTTACAAATCATCATTACGTGCCACTACGACATGACTACGAGAATTTGTGTCGGAAAACGCCACTTGTTTAGATTAAATTTAAGGAGTAAACTAGAATTTCTAGTGCTAGGAGTTAGAAAAACCTGGCAGCGATACAGCTACAGCTACCCTAGAAGCTAGAATCCTAGAAGATCCCCATTGCCATTATGATGATGATTATGTAGGATGATGATGAAATGATGAGAGTAGCACAAGCACAGCGCGCGGGCAGGGTTTAGTTTCCTCGCATGCATATTAAAGGAAAAAAACCGGGGGGCTAAGACATGAATCTTCTTTTTCCCGTTTGGAAACTGCAAATGCCCACGATATCTGTTTGTCTGTATCTAAATATGTATTCAGAAGAACCTCGGCCTGGAGTTAGTTTTTTAGAGCTTAGCTCTCCTTCTTCGACTTCTTGGAGAGGCCGGAATACGAAATGAAGAAGAAAAAGCCATCTTCTTCAACTCGACCAACCCCGGCAAGTCGTAAAGAAATGATTTAGTGTGTAATAGAGCCACATTCATTTGGGAGATGCGAAAATGCGGGCGGGACGCCTGGATTCGGGTAGTAGAATATTCTTACATGGGCGGCCACGCAGTCCAGAGCTACTTCCTTTCCAAGGAACGCTCCTTCATAAGTAATATTATTACAACATATATGGCATGGCTAGCCCCGCGTTAGACGACCGACTTCAAATTTTTCCCAAAGAATGTACAGGCAAAGCGGTATGCGAAAAACTTACCCGGAAAAGACCTTACCGAAGTTGCGTCACCGCTTACTAATATCAAGTCCACATTCAAATTTAATAACAGTTTCGGGAACCAAAATCCCGCAAAATTCTGCATTAAAAAACAAGTCAAAATAAATTTGTAGAAGCTGAAGTTGTTACACGTTATCCCAATACGAACCTCAACCCAATGTGCATAAAGTAGCATTGCCCAGACATAATGAGGGTGCCGCAAAAATTAACAGTTTACTTCAAATGCACAATTTTGGCACAAATAGTATTGCATAAATGGTAAGGGCAGACCTTAACCCTTTCCACTTTCTCCCGAACCGTTAAAGTAAATCGGGGAAAACAACTTTCCGTGCAACAACGTTTGTTTTTCGTGTTTGTGTTTCTCTCCCTACTTACTTAGTTTGTATTATTTTGTTTATTTTATTTGGGTTTGCCCTACTTACGGTTAGCTGTCTCTGACATGAAGACAAAGGACAATAATACTAGACTTTACAGGCTAAGGGTTAGATTGTTTGGAAAATCCAAATGTATTCTCCTCTCGTCCTAATAATATTTCGAAGGTTACACAATTCCAAGGTGCGACTTTTGAAGCGAAGGCAAGCGTTTTACATTTGTCTCTTGATTTTTTCTTCCCCGTCTTTTTATTTCATCGACTTATAATATAAAGCGATGGATGTTTCTAGCTCATGTGTGGGAATGTACAGGGTGGTTCAGTCATTGACACATCCAACATCACCAGTTATTGACTTGCCTTAGGCTGAGCTATTTTTTATAAAATATTAAGATATACATTTCACAATGACGGACGCCTCCACCTCTGCATTCCGCGACCTCACAGTCCACAGCCATGTAATCATCTTTTTATTCGTTTGTGAGCGACCCCGTATATAAACACAATAAGTGTATGGCGGGTATGACGGGGCAGCCCATAGATCTTTTTTAATGAAACGAGCTTTCATCTCCTCTGCGACTGAGTTTTATGTGGAGCAGGACTGCACTGTTGAAATAATGCATTATATGAGAACGGTGCTGCTGCCCATTGCAGGTCTCAGTGTACGATTTTCAAGTAGAATATATTGGGTCATCTGGGAAAGTGGTCCGCGAAATTGCGAAAGCAAACTTTTTTTCATATTATTTATGGGGGGCGCTAGGTCAAGAATTTCATGGGCGGCCTGGACAATGACAAAGATATTAACTCAACTCAACTCAATTTTCATGCTGTGCCTGTACCAGGTTTCGGTCAAACATACTAAGTGTGTTCTTTCATATTTTAGCTGGAATTAGGGCGCCCTCTACTGCGAAAGTCTTATGGGGTAGAGGGGGTGTTTTCTTTTTTTATTTGACCACTTTCAAAAATTCGGCAAAATTACAAATTTCAAAGTTTTCTCATGAATAATAATGTCAGGGCTGTATAAGTTCAAAATTTCAAGTTTTTAGCGCGCACGGTCAAGAAACAAGAACCAATCAAAAGTGGTCAAATGGAATACAAGACACCCTCTGTAATCTGGCAAGTTTCTCTCCACTAAAACCATTCTCTACTACTAGGGGTACATTTCTGGGACAATCAGGAAAACACAAATAACGATCAATGTCATTTTGTAATATTTTATTTGAACCACCCTGCTGTCCCAATAAACACGGATTGAGAGCACAGCCAATAGTCTTTTACCGAATTGGAAGAAAAAGACGAAAAAAGGAAGAAAAATACTAGCAGATCTACTTTCCACTTGCTGAGAGCGAGAGTTGAAAAGAATGGAGAATTGAATTTAAGAAAAGGATGAAGTAAGAAGACAAAAAAAAAGGAATCGTCGTATCTTGGAGTGTAGTAGTTGGAAATAGAGTCAGTGTTCTTAATGCTTTGGTTTAGCTTTAGCTCCTTCTTCCAAGCTATCCCGTGGCTATAGAAAAGTGGAAATTAGTTTGAACTTAGTTCGCAATCCGCACTCACATTATTACTAGGAGTACAGAAGAAGAAACCCTTTCGTTTCGTTTCCTTCATTTCTTGTTCTCGCGGTACGTACGGCGGTAAACTCTGGCGTGGTTCGTTCTTCTCTTCGTTGAATTCGTTCCTTCATTCCTAAGACGCTAATGCTTCCCCTGACTCAACTGACTTGACTGGTTTTCTCCAAGACGATAAAATAAATTCTATTTTCCCCATTCCATTTCCATTTCATTCCATTTTACACGAAAGAACGAGGAGAAGGCGAAGACTTTAGGGGACTCGGTTTCTCACAAGGTAAACTATTCGGATGTAAAATTCAGACCCTGACTTATATCCGAAATCTGACCAAGAATATGAAAAATCCAGTCAAGTAATTAGCACTGCACTGTCCTTATGGTAGAAGTAGACCGTTGAATTTTGCTGGATATTTTTGTCGTGGCCCTTGACCTCCTGAACAACTTTTGTGAAGGTTATACCCGGAAACGTTCGTCCGTTTGACCGCTAGAAATACATTGAACCATGCACTATGTAACGTCGTGAATGAATCAGTCAAGGATTCCTACGACCTCACAAAGTGCATTTGGTCCATGTATTTCTAGCGGTCAAACGGTTAGACTATTCGGGATATCATCTTCACAAGAGTTGTTCAGGAGGTCAAGGGCTACAGCATACAAAAATGCAGCCAACTACAACATCCTACTTTTTGCCGTATGGATTGAGTGGTGTTCTTCCTCGTTAATTGCTGCAAATTGTATGACAGGTACTGAGGACGGCATCTTAGTCCTTGTCATGTGGTTGTGTTACGCGCTCGCTCCTTTTGGCAGACATGGCTGTCATCCACGTTTAAATTGGCTAATAACATTTCCTTAAAGCTTGACGAATTAAATCTAAGAAAGAAATGCTGTATTACGATAAACGCACTTAAAAAAAAACATTATTCGTGCTCAGACAACCTGAAATGGACAATCTCGATGATTTCGGTGTACAGAAATATGATTTTTACATCCAAATGTTGTTCCTTGTGACCCGACTCAAGTCTCCTTGTGGCGTGTCTCATGATTGTTTTCACAGCTTTGTCATTGTTTTCAGCCTGCCTCTGTCTTAACCATACACGCAAGGAACGACCAATTTATGAAACAAAATGAGAAAATTTAACTCTACTTTGCTCTCCTTGGGGTTTGGGTATTCGGTCTGTTGTCTCGTCCGTCTGTCTACTGCAGAGAACATTCAAAAATTGGTTTAGGGTGTTGAGTGCTTTGCTAGGCAATTTTGCAAATTATCGAGCTTAGTGGGAAGCTGAGTGAGAAAGAGAGTGTTTAGTAGTTTAGGAAAACCAAGGGCGTGATTTTGGAATGATTCGTCGATTGTTTTTATTTTATTAGACGTCTGGTCCGTAAACAATGAGTTTAGACTCTTCTGTTCGGGAGGAGGGGGTGTCTCTGTTTCATTGTACATATTTTATTCACGGAAGTCTCGGGTTTTAAATTAATTCATTTATTGTCTTACATTCCAGACACACTTTATTGTATTTGTAGAAGAAACCTAATGTTAGGAGGGGTATTACCCATTTGATCTTTGGCAGAACGCGAATGCTCTGGTATAGTGAGGGAACTCTGAAGGAGGAAAACCTACTATTTGCAGTACTGTCCAGGCCGAGGATCGAACCCCGTACCACTGACATTGCAGAACCGCTACGCTGTCCTGTCCGGCCTTTATTTTTTTATGTCTAGCTGGCTATTAAAGAGCAGTTTGATTTGATGCACTAAACCCGTTTTCTTTTATTTGTTTGGATTTCAGGCTGGGATTGCACTCTGAACTCTGGAACTGGATTTAAGCTGGAATTAAGTATTACGTACTTTGGATCTTGAAGTGAGTGTATCGTGACATACACAGCAATTATTCGTGTGTGGATTACATTAAGTGTTAGTTTGATTTTTCTAAAAAAAACATCACAGAATCAGACGGAGTTTGACAAATCGGAACCCAAAATACTGTGAGTGGACAATTTATTTTTCTATCTTCTGTCATTCCTTTTTACAGACGAGTTTTGCCCATCACGTTTTGCGCGCGAAATTCAAAATATTTAATATGCGGAATATTTTTGAAATGGTAGTAGCTCTCAGCTTCAATTTCGGGTTACGTTGTAGTACATTTCTGTTTCTTTTATTTCCATACAATTTTTAAGTTCATACGCACTGTTGACTGTTTTTGCTATTAGCGAGAAAGGTCTCATTTTGGACGATTTCAGTTTTTTCCGCGGAACGGGATCTCCTAACTACAAATTTTGTTTAAACTCCTTGGTTCTTTAAACGTTTTCAGTGATACTAGTACAGTGGAAAAACTTTTGAACGATTGTTTGAACTGACGCGTTTAAATAATTCCGAAATATAAACACAAAGCGATTTTTCCCTCACTAATTGAAACCCTGGCGAAAACGGACGCACGGGCGGGTTTTGTTTTCGAATAATCACAGGCACGCAAGAATTTAGATGCCCAATGCCCGGCACATTCATTCTCCCCGAATTTCGTGCTCATATCCGATTATTTCTGACAAGTTGTATTTCTGTTTCTACTCGTGTTTCTGTACTATTGTATTACCTACCACATTGCATTGTGTAATCAGAAATTTTCAATAATATTATTTGAACTAAGCGTTCGGACGTTGCATCTGGTCGAGAAATTTTTGACATGTCATGACATGGCGAATTATGTTCAGTGTTCAGGGCACGCCATTTCCATCACTCTCCCCGGTCACATTGTAGTATGTAATTCATTCATTGTAGCACGTACGTAGTATATTTTATGAACTCCATCCTACAATGCATCTTGAATCTTGTGTTTGTTTTTGAATAATGCAAATAATGCAGCTCAAGTCCGGAGGGTGTTGCATTTGTATTGTGTATTTATGTCCATGTTGATTTCATCAGATATCATAATTAAAGCGCGAATGAATTTATCGACCATTTGGTTAACCATATTATGGATGAATGAACAGTACAGTGCAGACTTCTGGGACTTTGTATGCTACTGTGTATGTCACAGGGAATTAGTTAAATAAGTTTAGATTTTGGCCCAAGGTCGGTCTTCTTGGAGGTACTGGTTGCCCTTGCTGCTTCGTTATACATATTAAACGGTAATAATCCCTCGGAGATGTGTGTTGATGGAGTCACAATACTCTAAATTGAATTTCCCTACCATAGTTATTTCATAGTACTACTACGGTGACCTTCCCCAGGCAAAATGGAGTGCCATTGCAGGAATCCGTTCGTACAAATACGCGCATATTTGAAAATATAACAGATTCGTCGTATGCTTGATTTGCTTTATGTCTGCGACATATGAAAAACGATACAGTTCAGCAGCACGTAGACAAATGCAGTCACAGTCAGCATTTCAAACTCAAAGGGCTATAAATTAAAGCGACTAATGACACGGACGGCGTACACATTTACATACACAGGGATTTGGATTTGGATAGGGAATAAGAGAATTTATTTGACTGAGGATAGGGTTAGCATTTTAACATGGGACTTATTGTCCTTCATACGTTCAAATCCCTGCATTTTATTTGCAGATATGCTGAATCTAGAATTAAAGCTTTAAAACGACCGTGGCCGTGTCAAACTTAAAAGTACATTCAAGGGACGGAAATGTGGGACACTTTATTAGGAACAGGCTGTGCCCGCACGTCACGTCCCCATCTGAATCCGTCTGTAATTAAAATGAGTCATAAAATATTGCCGTCTGTCGGACATCACTTGAGGAAATATATTAGGGTTCACGGTTTAGACCTTCGGGAACGGAAGGAAGGGTTCTTGTTTTGTTTTCTAGCTCAGCTCCTAAATCGACGCCTTTGCATACTATACGAAAATTCATCAAGTTTCAGACAAAATAGATGAGATCACGTTCACTTAACATACGATGTGGCAATGTTTTCCATTGCCTACGCACGTGTCAAAAATTAATTAACTGGAATGTATATCGTATCATATATACCATCTGAAATTAAAAATTTGGGATTGCAAGGGAATGCTTTTCTACTTGTCAGTTTAAATTCAGACAGACAAGAAGATTAATTTCAATTTGCGAACAGAGAGTAGCGGTCGTCTGATTTATTTGCGGTATTCTGTTCAGAAGTTCGAAACTTACTGTTCTCTTTTTCTTCAAAGGTACACAAAGGGCACAACGACGGCGACTCGACATGTTTTTAATTAGCCAGCGATCATACCTACCTTCGCAAACTATCTGGGCTGCCTCTACTCTACAAACAAAAAGCTTCTCCATTTTTGTTTGTAAAACTTCAAAAAATAACATCACAAGAACGCATAATCTGACCTCTGACCCTGTAGCTCATTCCTTTCTTTTGTTTAGAATTCCGCAACCAAAACTGAGTCTACATTTTGAACATGTTTTGTAATGTAATGTGAGAGCTCGTTTCTGTCCACGAAATACTACTCCGACAATAGAAATTGAAGTTGGGCTAAATTAAATTTTTACAGAGCAGACATTTTGTGAAAACACAATAGGATGGGCTTGAAATCGAAAACTCGAATTTTAGCCCACGGTTAGTTGTATTACAAAACACGTCAGACAGTACGTACTCTCATGCATGACTACTTCCTTTCTTCTGAAACTGTTCGCATGTGTCATGACAGAAACTGTCGAAAGTTGAATGAGTTACGTCTAGATAGGTAGAGAAAGGTAGGTGCTGACGGGTGCGTTAATTAAGTTGTAATACAACACAAAGAGGACCTGACGAGGAAGAATTTTCAGATGTAAGTACTCGAAATACTTTACCAATTGGTCAATGCGATTTGGGCACTACTTGTGGTATCTGATAGCTCTTTCGACGTTTTCACGCAATTCTTGAAGAGAAAATATTAGAAAATTCTAGTAATGATCCCAAATTTTGTTTATTTTCTGACGATTTTATTTTAAAAAGCCGATTTCTCTCTAGCAAATGTTCCTTGTGACCCATACACATTGGAAACTGCGTTCATAAATGAATAAGCCTTTACAAGAGGAAAGGAACAGCAACATGGACTAATTTTGGTCCGCGTAATAGAGTTGCGAATGCATAGAGGAAGCTATTCTGCTTTAGGCGACGTTCTTTGATGAGCAAACTAACTAATCGTAAGAGCTGATTCATTAGTGAGACTTTGAGATTGGGATGTGATGGTTTTTGGTTAGAACGGTATAGTATGGTAATGGTGACTGATGAACACATGCAGTAAATCACAGAGCTCAAGTGTTTTGTAAGTTTCTACAGCCCAGCCGCTGCTTCTACCATTTGCGTTCTCTCTATAAATTACCTTCCCATGGATCTACTGTACAGCACAGACTGATTTTAAAGTTTAATTTGATAGAACTCTCATGCTATAGCATTATAGCAGTGGAATCTCCCTCAATGTGCCGTTTAAGTAATTAAGCTTGGATTTATTGTAAGGAGTGAGGAGTGCGGGTAATTCCTTGTGGAATTTTGATTAGGACGCGGACGCACTCAGGAGTCAAACGATAGAGAATGTTGATTTCCTGCTTTTATGAACTTGCTTGGGCGTATTCACGAGTTTAAGACTTTTCTCATTGGTTGGTTATAAGAGATTAAATGTCTTAATTTGAAAGAATCGTTCATTCCTACGCGTAATGGAGGTGTATCAAGTAAAATTGCGATTTAGAATCAAATCACAACTAACAGTTACGAAAGAATTGTCACATGTCCAATTTCATACAAAAATAATGTTGCTCACACTTAAACCTTTCCACTTCCAAATCAAAGGCAGACCCTCGTTAAGCGGTCATGAGTTCTACTCTAGATATCAGAAATTCGTTTCCCTGGATTCTCTGCAATTGAGTTAAACTTTAATTGAGTTGACTCAGAGGAGCATTGGCTAAGGAATTCAGGGAATTGGTGGATGTTCATATTAAGTTATCGACGCTAATTACAACACGCAATAATGCATTTGAATTCCTCATCGTACACACACGTATTCATTGGAATTATAATCAGCTAGCATAACCCAACATACGGATCTTATAATTAAGCAGAGTGAAGCGAAATGGAATCAAATCCTAGAGTGGTTATAATGCCCAAGGAGCCGGAAATCAATGAATGAGTAATGTGTGGATTGGTAGAAAGAAGGGCTTACGCTTACACACGTGTAGGTAATCTTAGCTAGTTAAGAAGATTTCAGGAACAGGAACTGAATTAAGGGTGGGGCTTTTCTACTCTTAAGAACTGTAATCTGAAAATTCGAGGAAAAGATGGGATTTTTCTTCTATTCAAGAATCTATCTCGCATGAATGAATGCATGGCGGGGCTGTCAACCTACCCGGATATCTCACTCATTTCTTCTGGAGTACCCGGAATTATATTGGATACGGATTTGAAACCCATTGTAGCGATAGTTCCAGACCGGAAGACTTATGACGTGACTCAATGTAGAAATCCAGTGTAAACCAAATCCTCAGTCGTGACTAGATAAACGGAAGAATTTTGAGACGTATCTTTAGGGCAAAAGCATTAGGGCAATCAGCACATTCCATTTTGATTAATTAATTAAAATCCCACTTTTTAAGTATCTGGATTCGTCAGGATGCAGAATTTTTAAGAGGATCATTCTGTTTTAGGGTAAAGCCAGTGCAACGATACGAGGGCTTCATTACAAGATTACCCAACAATTCACACAAATATTTAATTTGAATCAGCAGAGAACATGTCTTACTTTTAATTATACTGTTTCAAGGAAATTGAATAACGATAGTTTTGAACCGCCCTGTACATACTTTCCAAACCCGGATTTCGGAATCTGCTCTGTTAAGAATTCGTATAAAGAAGAAATCCTATTGTTGTTTTTTGAAAGTGTAATGGGTGTTGTGTTGTGTAGTGCTGTGAAGGTACATTAGGTCCAGAGATATATGGGCTTTGTTGCCCGAGGGAGGCGTGGTCCAGGAGTCAGGGTTGACAGGAACGACAAGGGAAGATATATCTGCTCTTTGTTACTTTTACTTTACTTTCACAATGCCCCCCAAAATTCTGTATACACGGAGAATACATAGAGGAAGAACTCACTTCAAAAAGTCTCATCCTCGTGGTGAAATGAAAGCCAGCTATCTTTTTCTATGTCACACATTACATGTCGCAGGCGGCTAAGGCTTAGGCAACAAGTCAAATCAAACAAGAATTCATTCAAATGTATTGTCTGGTGGCTAATTCACTATTCCATGCCAATATTTACAAACGAGCTGGACATGGCGCAGAGCAGTGAGTGTTCTCCTATACTCCAGGTTCAATCAGGGTTTAATTTCTGTTTTGCCTCTTTTCATAATACCTTGATGGAATGATTGTTCGCACTTTACTTGCGAGGGGAACGTCAGGGCTCTTTATCTTTAGAAGTATTTCAAATACGTACCACTGAGCACCTTATGCGATTTGAAATCTGGAATGGTATGTCACTCCACCCACATTCCAGGTTTAGGTCATCAGTTGACCTCTATTAGAATTTTGGAGGTGCGTATGTGTGTGTGTGCAGGTACGCCCACCGACTCCGTTCGTTCCTACAAGGCAGGGGGAGAGAACGCGAGCGAGCGGAGAGAGGGAAAGCTAGGTGAGACGGAGGACAGTCATGCAAATTCACACATTCACAAGCACACCACCAAAATTCAAATAAAGGTCATCTGTTGACCTAAACCTCAAATGTGGGTGGAGTGTCATACCATTACAGATTTCAAATCGCATAAGGTACTCAGTGGTACGCGTGTTATATTTTTCTAAAAAATATCCGCCCTGACATTCTCATCGTTAGTCCTCAAAGATTTCGGTGACGTATTCCGAGAGCATTTGCTTCTTAAATATTAAAATCATTTGACTTGTTGACCTGATTACTGTTGTCGCCTGCGACTTAATTCGTAAATTCCTGGTAACCAGAGATTTCAAAATTCTTGTTTTGTCTGTATATGTACGTACATACACAATAGTGTACTTTACCCTGTCTCTCTCTTCTGTCCTAACTCGATATCTGGTCCGTTGTCCCAACGGGACATAGAGAGAAAGTAGGAGAAAGTCCGAAAGAGAGAGAGAGAGAAAATAGAGTAAGTTAAAGTCGGGGAAAACGCAAGAGGTTTCACTGCAGGAGGCTTTTTCCGGTCCGTCGTCTTTTTCTCTTTGCTCCTTCGAGTCAGACACTCTTGAACTCAAGGCACAAGGGAAATACCATAACGTTTTTCTTCTATCTCTTCCAACAGTCCCACATAGCTCCACCAAAATTACAATGTGGGTGTGTGTGGACGATTTTTTTTATCTTCTTCAGACCTAGACTGAAAAATCGAGAACAGTGGAGCCCTGGGGCTTTGAAACTTGGGTCGAGTGATTCTGTTTCCCTACATTTTTGAAAGCTAAGTTGAAAATATGTAGTAAGAAGCCCTAGAACTTCTTTCTATGACTGAAAATTTTCTACCCCAATTTGACATGTCCTTTGGTCATATTATTTGAGGATGTTTAAAGGTTTCAGTAGTGGTGCGTTTGATGATTAAATTGAATAATAATTTTGATCGGTGAAGTACAGGTAGGGCTTTGTGATCAAAAATTACACTCTTGTAGTTGATCCTTTTCCGTCGTAATGCCGCTTTGAAATATCAAATCAATTGGATTCCACGAGTTGAGGGCTGCGGCTAGACCGGTGATTTTTTCGCTCTCCCGGACCCGCACTCTAGATTTGATTCACCTTGTACCATAAGGTTTCGTTATTTTGCATTTTTCATGGGTAGTTGAAAGATTCAATTCGGTAGACCCCATAACACCAAGGATACCTCCCTGCGCCAACTTTCCACAATTTTGACCATTTTTGTATTCCGCATTTATTTGATTGACAATCCCTTGAAAGACTTTGTATTTTTCATTGAAACATATTGAAATATTTCACACCCCTTGAAAGATATCTGAAATCCTGAGAACAAAATTAATGACCTAAAATGGCAAAAATAGATATAATTCACAATCCTATTTAAAAACTCGAGTCTCGGAAGTCCAATTTTCACATTTTTATAGAAATCGACGTTGCAGAACGGGACGACTCTCTAAATCCGACGTGACAAAGTTTATTGGATTCAGTGTAAACTGACGTGACATACAGGGTAGGAAAGAGTAAGGCTGAACGGAATTACATACGTTTTAGTAAGAGTAAACGAAGGAACTGGGATAAAATAATGTTGAGTCGATTGGATGAGATCCACGGAGATGAAGTTGAAGGTGTGTGAGTACAGTAAAGTAGTGAGGAGAGGAGTATGTGTGTTTATGTTCGCCTCACTAAATATTTGATCCAAGGAAGAAGAGGGGGAGAAGAAGATCTCCTGAAGTAACTTTTCGTGTTTTTACTCCTTGAGAAAGTGTGAAGGAAGGTGGTGAGAATTTTAGGAATTTCAACGAGATCCTGTGCATGCAAGTCCGTAAATGCCCTTTTCTTCACCCGAAAAACTTTTCCATCCATTTTTATTTGTGTTACTTTCCTTCTAGCTACATCACATTTTGAGTCAAGAGGGCCAGACCAAGCCAAGCCAGGTCGGGTCTTAAGCCCCCGGTCGGTTCGTTGAATCTCATTCACTATGATCCAGTCAACTTACTTTAGTATTGGCTACATCTTCAAAGACGAGATTAAAAATCTTGAGTCCATGTTCATGTTGAAGGGGAAAGGACAAGTTGGACGTGCTGGGCTCTTGTGGCCGTGGCCAAAGGATATACGATTATTTGGGACATTTAACCCAAAGACGGAATAGGAATCCTGCGAATTTTACGTGCGTCTGTCCGGTTCTTCTGTTTTTACTTTAAGATTCACGATGATCTCTTGCCCACGTCATTCTACACATTTTTCAGTTCTGCACACCACGTGTATAAAGAAAACACCGCGCAAAAATTAGGTTGTTGGATTTGGTTGCATTTTTGGTATATTATAGTCACTGGTATCCTAAACAACTTCCGGGAAGGGTCTACACCGAAATGTCCAACCCTTTGCCTATATAAATACACCCATACGTGATGGATAGTGATAAAGCACCATCAAGTTGTAACGACGTCTTTAGAATTACATTCATTCATAAGATTTACCGAATTTCTAGTACCTACGCATCTGTAGGGAATCTTCCTAGATTGGAATAATTATTCTCTAACTTTCACTAAAAAGCAGACATGGTGTCCCGACCTGACGAAGCCTTATTGAATACAAAAGATGTGTCCCATTCACATGAACAGATCACTCTGTTATGAACATATTCGTCGTGACTTCGGTTGTTGGTTCGAAGCGTCGAAGAAGCATACGTTGCCTTGTGTTTGATCAAATAAATTAGTTTTTCCTTCTCTCGGGTAGAACACCCGTGGAGTCCGATGATGCGGAGCCAGACGAGACAAGCTACCCGGACAGCTATTCCCTGCACTTATTTAAAACATATTTAATGCCTGTGCATATGTCATAATGAAATTCAAACTCAATCCAAGTCAGACAAGTAATAATGTCAAAGCAGAACAGAGCAAGTAATTAAGCAATGCAAAACGCAATGCGTGTGTAGGTGTATTGTGAAGAAGTGTTAGCATTTTGTCATGTCCCAGTCTTTGTAAACTGGATAGCAGTCCCACAGTCACATGAATAAGTACGCGCGGCTACTAAAGAAATCACTAAAGAAGAGAGGAAGTTCATTTCATATGATTGTATTGGCCCAATAGTAAGTAGCAACAGGTAGCAGGTGAGGCAATGGCAATATAGCTAATATAAAACTGCGATACACGTTCCAATGGCCGAATGCCTTCCGTGAAAAAAAAACACCTGTTCACTCTGCTGACGAAGGCCAATGTTTCTTGACCAGTTCTGTGAAGATTCTGTCCAAGCTGCAATAATCTGTAACCCCCTTCATGACATTCTGAATGGACTTCGAAAATTGTCGAGTCTGAAATGGCAGTAGTTTAAAAAAACATTCCAACTAATTTATAATCAAACATTACCTAAGACCAGCTCAAAATAACACCGCACAGTCCGTACGGCAATATGTAGGCCGATTTTTGATAACTTGAAGCTATTGAACAACTTTTGGAATGGTCATACCCGAAAAAGCCGAACATTTGACCGCTAGATCATGAATGCGTCACGGATTCCTATTTCCTCACAAGATGCACTTCACCCATGTACATATTTCACCAAACAATTACATTTGTTGGGGAATGGCCTTCACAAAAGTTGGTCAATAGGCTTCGACATGTCAGAAACCGAAACAAATTATTAACCTATTTTTCCCGTAAGGTCTATGCTCTTTAGAATAGTCATCTTTCATCTTTACGGGCCGCAAAGGCTATAACTCTCATTATTACAATCATTGTTCATATTTGAACGTTATTAAGATATACGAACTCATTTGTGGGCGGACCGTGGGTACGCTTAGCAGTGGAAATGGAATGCCAAAGGAATCTGAACTTGATGACTTTATATTACATATTAAGTCAGCCCGTGGTTTGATTAATTTCATGTCGTGCTCGTGACTGACCAAAACATGCGTCGGACTCGGAGGACCTGTAACGGAATAATGTATCCCATGATATTGAAGTCGCACGCCCAGAACAGACATCAGACCTTAACGATGATAAGTAATGCGCTTTAATGGACCTCTCCCCCACACTCATGAATATAATTTCAGTTTCAGTCTTTGATCCTCTTGGTAGATCAGCAATTTGGAGGGTGAATTCTACTAGGGTTGCGAAAATAAGATCTTCATGTCATAGAATGTTACCGAAACCACAGTTCGATGCATTATAATAAATTCGTACAGTACTACATTTTGATGGTTTCGTAGTTGTGCCAGAAAGACTGAGATATACATTTTGTAAAGAATTTCATCTAGAACTTGTTATCTCCTTTGAAATTAAAATCTAAGCGGTCTAGAAATACAACTAGGAAAACTGAAATTTCCACTGTTCAATTCTGTTCAGTTTGCTTCAGATTGAACGTCGGTTTTACCAGATTTTGAAATCTAAGCATCCTTGGATTTAATATACTTGTATGGCGTCTTGGCTGTGCTTAGGTAACTTATGTGTGCATATGACAGGTCATGCAGTACGTTTGTTACGCTTTGTTAGCCGAGGATCGGAACTGAGTTTGAAGTGATTTGCGACTGTTTAACTAGGTCAGGTTTTGCTTGAACTCGAGCTTCAGAAAAATCTGTACCTCATGTAATACAAAAGCTGGAGAATAACTCTATTACTCGCCAAATGGTCTAAACAATCTTACTCACATGTAACCAGCTGGCATAGAGGACAACGTCACCGTACTGATTCGATAAAGTAGTTGGTTCGATTCCGGCGATGTATTTCTGGTTTCAAAAATATACTTTGTGACGTCTGGAATGATCACAGATTCCTTTGACCTCACAAAGAGCAAAATACCCTCAAGTTCAAACAGTTAGGCTTTCTGGAGTAGACCCTTCACAGAAGTTGTCCAAGAGGTCAAGGACGACAGCACATCAAAAATGCAACCAAATCTAACGGCCTACTTTTTGTCACAAGGACTGTGAGGTATTCTTTTCTTAAAACAGGTATAGTATAACAGGTCGCTTAGTTGTGGTCACAGTTCCTTGGAATTCACCTGCCACATAGAATGAAAATGACAAAGGCAAAGAATGTCGGAGTACAACATTTCGCCCGCATAGTTATCTTGGTCGCACTACCGCCTCTACCCTCCACATTTTAATAAATTACTTGACTTCGTTTCGTCTAAATGGAAGAATGGAGTAGACGGGTACTAAATCTGAGTTTACGTTGATATAAGCAAATATTTATGCAAGTCGACACAACGTCATTGATTTCGCATTCTCCGACAGCCTCAAGAATCCTTTCGCTTTCACATTCGCATTCCCAAGTTAGCATTACATCTCAACATCAGCATCAACATCAACGGCCGCATCAAATTTAGCGAGATCCTCCTTCACATTTGGCACGAGCGACTGACTCGAGAACGCGCCTTCGCTTTTGATTTTACTTCCACATTGCCTTTCTTCTCACCCCGTGCAGAAATGTGTTGATCCGTGCCGAAATCCTAAATGTGCTCGACGAATTATTTCCTAGAGCTGCAGGAAATGTGTTGCAGGCTGAAAATAAAATAATTTGAATTTCCTTGTTTGGTAATTACCATGCGTGTTCGGAAATAAAATCACAGATTTGTTGTCCTGTAATTGATTGTTTTACATTCTAAACACTCAATATTATGTACAGTTGACATCATGTTACCACGTTGACCTCAAGTGACCACTTGTCAATGATAGTACAACTACTGTGGTGTTTCTATCCGATATTCTGCTTACAAATTGCACAAACGTGAATTATTCACTAGCCGATCACTAAAGGACAATTATAGTGTCTAGTCCATGGTATTGTACCTGAATTGTCCTATTGCCTGCGACGATGATATATATGTAGGTCGACCTGAGATTTGTGCGTAGTCGCAAGGGAGAATGTAAACTGTGAACTTGGTCGGTTTTGAAGGTACGGTAAGATTTTGTTGTTAAAACAAGTCAACCTAATCGTTCACTCTGAGATTTCACTGTTATAAATCAAAACTCTGTTCGTGTGGAATGAGATTTGCTTAAGAAATTTGTTTCATCTCGGCTCGGTCCTCGGTTGTAGAGTTGTTCAGTTCGAGAGCTCAGCATTTCGTCGTGGGAAAAATTTAATACAGCCTGGCTTTCACTCTGCTCACCCAGTCTGAATCTGCCGGATGCTGATTTAGTCATCTTACGGGACACAGGAGAGATGGTGTCACGTGGATGAGGCGTTATATGACCACAGAACTTCGGATGTTTTCTGATACATGTCATTTGTAGCATTTAATTATGTTTTCACACACTGTGTGTTACAGAATGCGAGGATTTCATTCAGTTGATAGCAAAATGCCCAATTGAAACTAACGAATTACTGAAATTGCCGCTAACATTTGCCACTAATAGAGAACGGACCAATGTTGTCCAAAGAATTACAATTCTTGGGGTTGGTTTCGATGTCAAAGGATTTGGTTGTAGTTTCTTCCATAAATAAACCGTGATTCTTTATTCTTTACAGTTCACAGTTACGACAAAAATATAATCCAAACTTCCTAAATGAATGGAGAGATTTATTCGATTTGAACAAAGGCCCATTCAGAGATAACCTAACTTTAAAAGAAAGAGTACTTCACTATTTTGAATTTTGAAAACGCATAGCTTTGGTTGGACGGCAGCCGGATATCTCAACATTTCTATAAACCACAAGGTTAAAGAGAAAGCCGTAAGGCTCAACCCAGTAAGTGTCGGACCTTCTTGATCCATCAGTTTCAAGGTTCAATTCATGGCAGGGCGACTTCCCTACGGCTGGGTGTTCGCAGGGTAATTGATCCTCAGAGATTTTGGTTTAATGTACTGGCAGGTTTATTTGTAGAAACTCGTTCCATTCTGTTATATATATTCTTAGGTGTCTTGCTACATGTTCATTGGCTAACTGGAACGACGACCTTACGTACTTCTACCATATTAATTTATTTTCACCGTTACCATCCTATGGAGTTTGTTCGCTCCGTGTGTACAAGCTGACCTGACCGTTACACATGTAAGGGAGTGAACAGTAAAGTGAAGTTTATTGGATTGCGATTGCAAGGGAGATAAATTACATTGGAAATCAATAAAGTTTGTCTCAGGAAGTTTTTTTTGCACAGTACTGCAATGTAGTACGTGGCACAGTCTTACTATAAAACTTGTTCAACTTTTTGCACTCCCAGTTTCTTGGAGCCCAGGTGCCCTGTTTGGAACAAAGAAAAAGACCCGAAGGATAAAGTCTTTATTTTTTCCCCTTAGACAAGACATAACATGTCACGTCAGCATTTTTGACACTCGTCACGACACGACTGCCATTCCATTGGCCATGGATCGGATCCCAGTTTTGTACTCTTGCTGGGAATAACACGTTTCTTTCAAGAAAGCTGCTATTTTGCCGTCAAAACTCCGATTCCGGTTATGCAACTGTAGTCGTAGTCAATTCAATCAAATATCAATGTCCCTGGCAAAATTCAAATCAGGCGAGAGGTCATGGTCGGACAATGTCGACTCCTCATAGGAAAATATACACCGTTAGAATTCCTTTGATTTTTGATCGGTCGTAGCCCTTGTGTTCCTGGACAACTTTTGTGAAGCTCCTACCTCCAAAAGTCTAACCGCTTGGCCGCTAAAAATGCACAGGTGTGCACTTAAGGTGAAAGAGAGTGAAAGGCGAAAGTGAAAGTCACCATATGGCTTCTTACATGCCCACTTGAGTATTTTCAGCAGCCAGACTTATATACTTTTGGGAGTAGGACCTTCACAGAAGTTGTTCAGGATCACAAGGGCTACGACCGATCAAAAATCGAAGGAATTTTAAAGGCGTAAATTTTCTCATAAGGTGTCAGCGGTGGCCTTTGCTACCGGGTCAGTTATTAGAAACGTTCCTCATCAAAATATCCCAAAATACGTCTTTCTAACCTAACCAAGGAACTCTCAAACGTAGTAAGGGTTTATTTTACGTGTCCGAGATGTAAATCAAATGTCTGAATTTCCGCCAAAAAATAAGGTGAGGGTAACTTGAAACACCTTAGTTCATTGCAAGTTATCCCACTACCTATTGCTCAGTCCAATAACTACCTCGCGTTTAATTTAACTTTTTACTGTCTATACCGTAACATATGCTACTTATGTTATGTTTTGAAGAATCGGGAAGTAACATGTAACGTGGCAGTGGCAGTTTCTATTGAATGCCGTCCACGAAAACATACAGAAGAGATGGGGATGACTTGTTTTTCTATTGTATTTCCATCTAACTCAATTCTAAAAAAATAAATGTGATACGGTGTATTCAATTTTTACACCCACTGCATCGCAACGTTTCTTTCTTTGTGTGTACTTTATTTGTATTTTTTTTTCTTCATTGGAATCGAATTTTAAATTGTATTTTGTGGGTGACGGTATGTGTTCTGAGCAAGGAAAGGTGACTTTGAATGAAATGTGTACAATTTTGAATTCAGGTGACGACAGGGTATAGCGGATGTGGTAACTGTACCAATGATAGGAATTTGATAGGTGTTTTTAAATTTCCGCACGTCATTGAGTTTGGTCGGCATTCACTCGCAAGCAGGAAATTAAAGAAATCCGTCCGCAAGGTGTATTGTCGTATGTGGGGTTCCGTTTTAAGATTTCTTTTTTGCTTTACGGTTGGCAGTTTTTTCTAAGGAGTAAGATTCAATTTAGAATGTCAATTATACAATGCCTAAACATTTCATAATGTCACAGATCTGACACAATTTTTATTAAAAATCCAAAAAACATCGTATAGCTTAACACTATGTATTATTGAGAAACCAAAAATCTGTGCTCTTTGCACGAGTTTTGTCATTTTCGGTATAGAAAATGTCTAAACCCGTTAGGTTCCCGAGTTCAATTCATGGTTTACCCACTTCCAAATTCCTTGCACGGCGGGTATTGGCAGGGTACTTGGTCCTCAGAGATCTTGGTTTAATTATTTGGACCGAAGGGGCCTCTAGAGTGACTTCTCAAGAAAATAGTCATCTCGGTGATAACAAATTAGGCCTGCGGATTGATAATTCCTTCAGCTGGTATAGCGCAAATTTGAACTGATGAGGTTTAAATTATAATAGCAGTGACTGTTGAGGTTCTATTTCAGAGGCTGACGATTTATTATTTCAGAGAGGTTTTTTCACTAGCGGTTTACCCTACTAGTGGGGAAATTTTGAAATGGAAAGCCAGTGCCAATTTTATGGTAAGGAACACGTTTTTTCTTGTTTGACAGATTTTGCACACTGGAAATGCATGCCAATTTCAGTTTCCGTCGATCAATTCACCCAATTCATGGTTCTCAGCTTATGGAACAGGATGTTCTTCCGTCAGTATTCTCCTGACGTTACATGCTTTATGATTTGAATTACAAAGGGTCATTTTGTGGATGACATTCAACATTTCTCCCATTGACTTGATTTGTTACCTCACAACAACTTGAGTTTTATGGCCCAAAATAGACTGGAAAGTTTGTCGGTCTTTGACTTTGCACTTTGTCCATCCTTACCCTCCAAGAAAGACCCTCATTCTGTTCTCCATTCATTCCATTTCATTCAAAAGAAGGGTGGGAAAGACAGATCGAAAGAAAGTCTGGATTTGCTTTCACCATGTGGGAGAAAACTGTAATAAAACGATTCTTTTCCCCTCCTAATGGTCTTCCGCGAGGTCAAGTTGTAGGAACTAAACTAATCTAGAATAGGGCGACCCTATGTGGAAGTGGAAGTGGTGGATTGCCACCATCTCCGTCTTTCATTTCATTTCATATGCTGCTTTTGGATCCACGTGATACTTCAGATGTTGCGTTCAAAAAACGTATGTTAAAGGCAAGTTGTAAACTCGGATACCTAATAAACCGTGCAAAGCGGAAAAACTGCGAATGGATCGCTTTGACGTACGAGATGACATGATCACTGAAAAGTCAGTCGAAGGTCACTTCTAATCGAAAGAACCACCTTTCGTTGACTGAATCTCGAGTGACACTGCCACTTACAGTAGAATGGACCACGAGTGACACCGCGACTTACGGTGTAATGATCCATGAGTGACACTGCCATTATTGGCGAACGAACTACGAATGACACTGGTAAATACAATTGATTAGGAGGTACATTGATATAAATACCGTTAAAATAAGAATCGTGCGGTGTTTTAAAAAATTAAATTCGCCAGACGGAGTGCGGGTATAGTTAGTATCTTTCACAAATCGTCATACAATCTTTGAATTGTCCATAACATGTAGAATGGATTGAGAGAAACTGTCTGGTGGAGATAGCACACATTTTGTGGATTGAACTCATCATTCCTGAAGACTGTGATCTGCGAACTCAGAGCTCGGAAGTCTTTGTTCATTATTGGCATGGACCTTGGGGACTCCCGTTCGGTTTGGTCTAACTTCAAATGGTGATTGTACGTACACTGCATTGCACGTAGAACTTCAGCGTTACCATTGAACTGAAAGATTCCATAGAGACACGGTGACAGTGTTTGCTGGGGGGTTATGTCGGGCCCGGTTTTTTGACCTATTGTTAAATTGTTAAAACCTATTGTTCAGAATTTCGGGACTTGTTTTTCAAAATTTGAGAGATTGATTTTGACATGGTGACAGAATGATGATTTTATTTTTCCTGTAATCGGCTGTTTTTGAAGTCAACTGCGGTTTTATTCTCCAGTTTTGAAACTGGTAATATTACATACGTCTGCTCGACAAAATTTTGAACGAAAGGCCATCTTAAAAGAAATCCGTGGAAACGCTGCTACAATGTTTAAAAAACCAGATGTGTATGTGATATAATGTAGGTGGGTAATGGAAATGGTGGGGAGGCCTAGACTGCCGACTGAAGGATTCGGTCGAAATTATTGCATATTGGGATTGCCCCTTACATATTCCTTTCTTCTTTTGACATGGATTTTCTCCATATGTATGTCTTTCCAGCATGCAACTGGGAAAGCAATTGCACTCCGACTATGAGTTCCCTGAAATGAAGATTGATTGGCAGGGAAGGGTGAAATTCGTTCAGAGAGAGGTTCCTTTACAATCGTTGCCGAACGCGCGTAACGTTCTTCACTGAATGGCAACAATGAGTCCGAACTCACTTTTTTTATTTGATTGTTCCTACGACTATTACGGCAAAGATGACGGTTGTCATTTCCACACTAGTTTGACATGAAGAGACACGTTTCCGGTCTTACAGATATTATTCACACACTAAAACACTGGAAGTTAAACTCTGAACGTATCTATCCTGAGTTGTGCCATGACAGAAGTCAGTTATCACACATTCGTAGTCAAATGATGACTTATCGTCTATTTCTGATGGGAGTGCGAAATTTGATGCCTTTTGAATATAAAAATCTACTATGCAAACTATTAACTGAATTAGGAGTGATAATTTTATGACCGACCCAATATTTAAGTCAGTGCAGGAAAGCACAGCTAAAAGTTTGGTTCTGTTGACTGAATTATTCGTGCTGCACTGCACAGGATTCCCAAAGAATTGAATGAATTTTGTATGAAACTTCTTTTCTCGTTTCAATCAGTGCTTGGCTGGGTATTCTTGAACGATTTGCAATAAAATGCACACGTCGTTTTCGATTCCCTCCCTTGTCTTAAGACTCTGGGCCCACCGAATTACCTTATCTCAGCATTGGCATCTCTTGGCCGGATCGCAGGCTTTTCTTGCATTTGGCAAAACCCAAGCCAACATAGACTTTTCGCTTGTTTTTTATTTCTTCGGAGAGAAAGCAAGAAAGCCCAAACCTTTTGGGTTTGGTTTGGCTTGGTATTATTTTATATTCATAGTCGAAGTGAATGGTTTTTGGGCTGGTCGTAAAAGTGAGGACAGGGTCTCAATTTATTATTCACGGCTGCATCACTAGTATACGCGTCCTCACAAGGGATGGTTTGTAGAGTTAAATTCGGATTTGCCCGAATCTACCAGATTCAATAATGCTTTTTTGGATTTCTTTATGACTCATATTTTGAATCGATGGATTATTTTAGAAATTTCTAGCGAATAACCAATAATTCAATTGCCGCTCATACCTTCGCGTGTGTGACGTTTATGCCTACAAAATTTTACATTCGAATACTGTTCCATGTCGGATATTTAGATGCCGAGGACACATGGGCACAGACGAAGAGAAGTATCCGGATACCGGAGCTTTTAAACTCCGAGAAACTTATTTATTCTTTACGGCTTTCTATTTGCCTGTCTTTCGTTATTCCCTGGCCCCATCACCCGGGTTGTTTTCTTTGGTTTAATGCGAGGGACACGCGGGACCATATAACTAACCTCTAGGGTTCCAAACTTCTTTATGTACTTCTTTCATTGTGAAAGTCAGAGTCGCAAATTTTTCGGATTTCTGAAGTTCAATAATAAATATCTGACCGGGTTTTAATTTGTTAGTAGTGGGATCAAAAGTAAAACTCAGCTATTTCTTGCTTGGTGGTGCCGTATCACTCAAATTCATTGGTGGGTCAATGCACGAGTGGGGAGAATGTTCTTGTGGCACGTTTTGGCTATCTAGAGACCAAATCAGATTTTGTTCATTCTGTTCCGAACTTCTTGGCATGCCATTCTCATAAGTAAGAATAAGATTGGATGCATTTGTGGTTTGGGTCTACTCTACCCACAAATAGCATATAATCCCTGGCTTCACACACACACACACGCGCTACGCACATGGAATTTGTACATCCCAAGTCTTGTAGTATTATTATCCGGCTGGATAGTCCGGAATCTGGAAAAAAGGAAAGAAAATGAGATAGTCAATAATGGAGAAAGAAAGAAAGAGAAAGAGTGAGTGGGAAAAATGATGATCTGAAGGAGAGGGAGTTTATATTGAAGAGGATTCTCTCTTTTTTTTACCCGCACCCGGGTGAGTGAAACTTGATGGAAGATGCATTACCTAATTCCATGATACATGTTCTTGTACGTAACATTCTATTTACGAACCAAGTCCCAGGCAGGCAAGGCCAGGCCATGGCGTCAAAAACAGCACTTACTCTATGTATGCTTTCTCCCTTTCTTCCGGGTAGCTGTCCAAAGTGTTCACTTCAATTCAATTCTTTCCTAAACATAAAAAGTAAACATATCACGCATCACCTATCAAATCTTCTTGTAAAAAGAGTGAGAGAGAAAGTAGCAAGCAAAAGAGAAAGTTTGAATCAAAACTACACTACAGTACAGAATGTTCTTAGTGTTCGTCTTGAGTGTTTATCCAAAATAAGTATCAAATGATGTTCGAGTGCTAATGCCGATTTTGTGTTCGGTTCAGTTCATTCTTCAAAAAGTTCAAAACTTGTTATTATCACCGATTATTGTGTTGAATCTTGTACTCTCGTTGGATTAGACTTTAGTTACATGTTTTCCAAATGTTTGCTTATCGTCTACTGTGATTTAAAAATAGATACTTGAAGAATAAAGGGTACGACAAAATGTACGCCGTTGGAATTCGTTGGATGTTTTGTAGTCCTTGGCACCCTGAACAACTTTTGTGGAGGTCCTACCACCAAAACTCTAACCATTCGGCCGCTAGAAATTCACAGGTGGGCATGTGCGATGGCGTACAGTGACTTTCACTTTCACTCTACGTGATCGCACATGCTCAACAGTGTATTTCTAGCGTCGGAACGGTTTTCGGGGTAGGACCTTCACAAAAGTTGTTCAGGATGCCAAGGACTGCAACATGGAAATCCAGAGAATTCCAACGGCGTACATTTTTCCATAAGGTGTATGCGGTATATATTCAATACCCGAATTTGTCATTAGTTTGCTAAGTCAATGAACAGAACCGGAGGATGTTGAATATTGGAGTGTAATATTGTGCACCACCCTATTCTCGTTGAACGGACAATCCGTCCTGCTTTCCTGCCAGAAGGATGTTAAGTAAATGGTTCATTTTCCCGAACAATAATTCCCAAGCCATGGTTGGCATATAGCTCCATGAGATTGGACAGAGTCAAACCATCCCCAGTAATCTATCTGAAATTGATTCTCAGCTCCCCGGTTAAATTTATCATTTTGTGCCTTGGTCATTTATTAGTTCCTCTCACCCAGACTTTTCCTTCTCACTGACTTCAGACTTCCTTCTTCCTCCCCTTGTCCGGCCGTGTTATGCAGTAATACCCTCCGGAATGGAATCTCTTTGATTTCACTTTTCTGGCCACGGCGTCCACAGTAATTCTATAAAGACCCCGCTATATTTCTATGACTTGGTTTTGTTTTTCCCCTCAAAGTCAAACCTATTTGAGCGAAAGTTAAACCTAAAATCCGGAAAAAGCGAGAAGCAAGTTAATAGAGATTTGCTTCTCCCTTTGCTTTTCTCTCAGAAACACGCTTATTATAAGCGGTCAACCATTTTTCAATGGGGAGTCTCAAAAGGAAAACAATTTTTCATCGTAAAACTAAAATCAGAGTATAAAGTTCAGCGTAGACATTTCGAGTGTCCTGGTCACGAATGTCAAATTTTAGTCAGTATAGATAATTATTACGTGATTCCTCGTCAACAGCTTTGTGTTGGCACTTCCAAACTTAACAAAAATGAAACAAATTATTCTGCATATTTGATATAATTTCAATGTGGGTTGATTTTAATTTTATTTTACTTAAGACCGGTTATATACACTTCGTATTTTATTTGATTTTAGTCTCTTCTACTTGTGTTGGTGTTGGATCGAATATTTAGCACACGTGAGGTTCCAAGGTCTAGCCAATGTCCAAAGTCTTTATGATCATCTCTTATGTGCACTGAAGCGTGAAATTAAGTTCATGGAAATGCGTACCTGCTTAGTTTCCGAATTGCTTTCATGCAAGAGTTGAACTTCATACTTTATAGCTCAATTTGTGTAACATTTGTTCAATTGTAACAGTTACGGATCTGTGGAGTAAACTACAATTGAGTTGAATAATTGAACATCTGAACCTCCATAGCTCGGTCGCGGGTATTCTCCTGTCAGAAATATACGATAAGCCATTATTTGACAAAGAATGTGTGATATCTGAATTCTATCATCCCTCAACTTAGGATAGATGTCGAATCCAGAATAACGCGCAGTGTGTTTTTTTTTTAAATTTTTATAAGAATACGCACACGGTTCAAGTCTGGGGCTTCGATCAGATCAGATAATCATCACACATCCCCAATATCTGATTTACTGTTCAGATTAATTTCGAAAGCTCGATTCAGTTTTCAATATTCAGACTCATTTTTGTCGTACTTTGGAATGGCGTTCTAAGTATTTAGTTGCTTATCGCAATTAGAAGTCATGTTATTTTTTTTTGCAATGGCAGACAGTACATTGCCTGGCTTCTTCATTTTCTACACAGCTGGATTATTTCTTTTTCTAAGTTCCTGAAAGCCCTAAGAACCAGACTCAGATACACTGCGGTGTCGTTGAGTGACAGCTAACGGGTTATGAATTGAGTGTGAGTTTTTTTACTCTCTAGCATTTTCGACTGAGAGCTTTCCTATTCGCACGTCCGTTTTTGCCGACCTTTTTTGCACTTCATTTTGCTTGATGAAGTGATGAGAGTAACATCGGAGTACATATGTGCCGTGCCCGGAAAGAATTTAACTTAACTACTTACTGCACCTGCATGGCAAATGGCAGTCATGGCATGCATGACATGGTATTTGATCACATAAAAAATCCATAGAAGAGATGTTATTCGTACATAATTCGTAATATATGAGTCAGCAATTCTGATGTAGTTGCGGTTGCATAGTTTGGTTGGATCACTATGCTTCAAGGCTCTCATGTCATCATGTAGTAATCATAATGGGGGCGGGTGAGATCGCTTTTGTTGTTCTTGGGAACACTCAAAAGAAAATGGAAATGAAATGAGGCATTTGTCTGGATAGGGAGCTCTTGTACGTTCTTGCAATCCCAATGAAATTTCAAGCGTTATACTTAAAATTAAAGTTACGGCTATAGCATTTAAACCTCTTCGGGTCAAATTCACCATCTAGCGGCTTCTAAAATTCTCGGCTCGTAGGACTGAATTGACATCAACGAGGTGACTCTTCTCTAGAGAAGCTACTCTGGAGGCCCCGTCATGCTGGATTGCTAAACCAATATCTCTGAGGACCAAGTACCGTACGAACAACCAAGGATTTGGATTGTAGGATGACCAGGAATTGAACCCAGGACCTGATGGTTTAAGACTAGGCGGTCACTTCTTTCCAAAATTCCAGCAATGTGCTTCAGTCAATTTTGATTAAGGATGTTTTGGTGTATATATTTTTGGTTCTGTCTTCAAGGCTATACTTGATATTGGCTGTAACATAATGAAACACTCATGATCAGGAGAATTTCTTTCACTAATTGCAGCTCTGGTATCGGTATACCATGCCAATCCTAAAGCACGTTACATTGTTGGACAGAGCTATTGTACTAAGCAACCAGTAATTTATGAGTCAGTATTTTCATGTTCATATTCGTCATTGAGGCATTATAACCAAGAAACCGTCATCGTCATATGTGGTATAACAATGTGTGTACAAGATAGACTTAGTCAGTATAACAATGCATGGAATATTATACTTTATTTTGAATATCCCGGGTAGTTGTGAGGATAGCCCTTTGTTTCACGACGTAAGCGTGCAGACTTTGAAACGAAACGAACGAGAGGTATTGAATAAAATATTAAAATTAGCTAGGAAGAAACTCAGGGGAATACAATCAAGAGAGGTGGGTGCTTTTGTGGTCTGTGTACATTGTGTGGAGTTATTTTAATATTCTAGAAAATTAAATTCAGGTTTATGACTTCAGAGTGTTCTAAAACTTCAGCCAAGTAGGTTTATGGAACATTCTTTGGCTCCAGCCTTCCCTTCCGGTAAAATTTTAGAAGCTATAGACTTCGCGTCCAGAAATAATCTCTGGAGATCATGTGGCCTTGGCAAAAAAATACGTTTAAAGCTGATTTGCTGTATTCACGCTGAAAATGGCTCATTTGTTGATATTTTGACATAATTAGTCAGTAAATGCCTTTTCAGTTTGCACTGTTTTCAACATTCGGACCGTTTTTGGTGGCCTAAACAAAATTGGCAGGAAATGTTGTAAGATCACCTTAGGTTTTCTTACTACTGAAATCCTCAGCTTCGCAAGGTTTGGTAACCACACATGTTACCACATTTAATCAGTATCACCTTCAGTAGAACCCATGAGCAATCTGCACGTAGAGATAGTACATCAATAATAATTTATTATACCCACAAAATTGAAGAAGATAAAAAACAAGAATGAACTGGTTGAAAATGAAACTAACGTGGTGTATGAATTTTAGTGCTGAACCATACGTCTTGAATTACACATCTTAAGTATTTTGTAGTCCCGAACTCCCCTTTCTTTACATAGAACTAGGACATTTCCCCAGTGACTTTGAAGATTTTCTTCCGCTTGCTTCTTTTTTACGACCTCCCTATATACTTCTTCTCTACCAAAAACTTTCCGTTTGATTAATTAAATGGGCGAAACTTTTTCCTTACCTACTGCTGCTTCCTTCCTACCTTCCAACTCTACTTATGGGCATGGGCAGATGCGGGTGAGTTTGTGCTTCTGAGGATTGGATATAAGAAATGAAACGATTAATTGTCTTTCCAGTTTACGTTTTCAATGTATCCATCTGTAATATATGGACTTGTGTGTCGTAGCTCAGCAGTATCGAAGGACATGAAACAGGTGCATCGGACGATGCGATACTTTGGTTCGACAGAGAAATGAGATGATGTCGTTTCTTTTAGACATAGAAAAAAATCACAGCAGAAACTCCTTAATGTGATCATCTCGAAATCTATGTATCTTAAGGTGGGATCGTAGAAAATAAATCAGTGATTGAAGAAAGCAGCGAATTTTTCAACTTTTAACACTTCCCTTGTTTCGATATTTATTCAAAGATCGCTGTGCCATAATGGAAGGCGGTAATTCGGTTAGGCTTTAGTCAATCTGATCCCGGGTTCAATTCCTGGTTGCCCCACTTCCAAATTCCTTGTACGAGGTGGGTATTCGCACGGTACTTGGTCCTCAGGTATCTTGGTTTAGTTATCTGGGTCGATGGGGCCTCCAGAGTAACTTCTGTAGAGAAGAGTCACCTCGTTGATATCAATTCAGGCCTACGAGCCATAAGAATTCGAGGAAGCGCAATATCTACTGAAGAGTTTTAAATGACTATAACACTATCGTTAACTTTAATTGCACAAATCTCTATGACTACGACATATGAATGATGTAATTGTACTGTGTAGCTCGGCGGAATTGAATTGAATCCCTAATTGAGATGAAGGAAGGTAAGGAAGGTGGTGGCAAGTGGCAGTGGATACAAGGAATAGGTTGGACAAAATAGATGTTTCTTTTTCTTTTGGGCGCGTCAATTTTTACCAAACAAACGACTTTAAGGGCAGCCGACACGGACACGGACGTAGAGACTGGCTACCTGAACTGAACTTGTAATCAGTTCATTAGAAATACTGTGCTGTGCATTGAACTTGTGATATTATTACGGGCTCTTACAATGTGTGTGTACATGTTGGTCTAGTCATTACGATTTGTAGCTTCACGGGTTATCAGTCCATTAGCGGAGTTCAGAAGCTTGTAACTTCTTTGGAATTCACTGCAGGGTTTCTTTAGAGCAGCAAAAACTCTCATTATTTTATTGCTCAAGCTCAACCCCATTTGCATTCGTTTTTACTTGATGAATGCCAAAAGGATTGGCATTCCCGCTTCCTCATGTATTATGAGATAATTTGGAGAACTTCTTCTTCCCACGTGGGACTACGTGATTTGCTCTGTTTTGAGTGGGCCTGTCATAATAAAGTGTTCTTTCTTGAAAGACAGCGACAGTTGGTTAAGGAGTCGTTGATATGCAAAAATGGGGCGACGACTTGACAGTGATAGTGATAGCAAATTTTTATTTTCCTTATGGTTAGGCTGCGGAAATGAAAATCGAGGTTTATCACACTCTTAAAACCCTATGTTGATTACTTCGTGGATCAAATTATGTTCAATTATGGTTCATAAATAGAATTTGAAAGTTGGAGAGCATGTGGTTTCAGTTAGAACTGACTATTCGGTATAAGGAATCTTAAAAACTTGAATTATTAGATAGAAACAGAAATTTGGTAGCACAAAGAACACTGGAAAAACTTGGATTCGGTTGCAGTTTAGATAATTTGTAGCCAATGACCTCCAAACTTTTGTGAAGGTTTTACCCCGAAAAGTGTCACCGTTTGGCTGCTACAGGTCATACAAAGACAAAACTGTGATGTAAATATGGCGTCACAAAGTATATTCGGACCATACATGTTCAGCGCGGTCAAATGATTGGAAGTTTTGGAACATGATCTTCCCACCCAATCTCGCAGAAATTTATAAGCCAATAATTTATTATTTACGTTCACGTCGACGAAAATTCCCAAGTCATAATATTTCAGGCGTTTTATTTAAATTGAATTCATGGTTATTTGTGTAGGAAGGAGTGTACATTGCTTATTTTTCTGAGATCAGATGATACGAATACGACTTGCCCAAGACTAAACTATTCCGAGCTATTAATGGCCAACTACACTTTGGCTCGACCAGATCGGATAGGCATCACAATTTATAAACCCATGTCTGTCTTCCTGAGCAACTAACGGTGTGAATTTAATTTGAATTGTAAATAGGGTAGTAAATAGATATCACAGGACTGACATAGGCACTTCCCACTTCTTGTCTTATCACAGAATGTATTGTATTGTGAAGTAGGCGAGTCACTGACACCTGAGAACACCTAACTGTGGAATGTTTTCCACACCCGAATTTTTTAAAGTATTATCAGGTGTAGTAACTATGCAGTTAAGGATGTACAGAATGTAATAATATTACTGCATTATGTTGTCATCTTCGGTATGTTCAACTCGAGTCACATAGGACAGAATTCGGATGTAAATTCCAAACGTAATATTTAAAAATATCCAATCAAAACACCACACCGATTGGCTACTCGGCACAATATGAATACTGTAATTAGTAATACTCATTAGTTCCTGGTCGTTTGATAAAAAGCTGTCATGGTGCCTCGACTCGATCACAATTTGACACTTCAGATTTTGTATCAATCTGAATTTTACAAGTGAAAACTTTCCATTGTCATTTATGTTTACTGCCATCCACGCATTAATGGTATTACATATTATATTACTTGGACATCCTAACAAGGAAAGGATTAGCATTAGGAAGAATTAACTACGAGAGTTAAAATTCAATTTGTTGGACATAAAGCCTTGGTGGTGGTGCTTTAGTATTATATTTCCGATCCCATGGCCCACCTGTCACTCATCTCGTGTAAGATGAAATTACATTTCATAACAATTGTCCGGAATGGCAAATATCTCTGACATTTGTTAATGTCTTCATCTTCTCTTCTTGTTGTCTCCTTTCAACCTATCTCTTATGATTTTATTTGTGGTGGTACAGACCATTATTGCCTCACTATGTCAGGGGTTCAATCCCAACAGCCGACGTGGCTTGTTTTATTCAGTACTTTAATTAGGTTTGGAATATTTCTTTCATACTGCTCATTGTGCAAATGAAAACTTTTTGAAACACGTGAATATCATTTAACTTTACACAAGCGCTCTTTCTGTGTCTTACAGTTTATTGAAGAAAATCTTTGTCATGCCAGTCAGTCTACTTTCCATTGATAATGATGCTTTCTTTCTATGCTACGTATTACATACCCTTAGGCAAAGTAAGTCGTTTTCTTGCTATATTAATAATTAATTCAACTAACTACACGTACACTCAAATTTTACTCTATTCAGATTTTCTCCGGTGAAGAAAATGAACTTATTGTGTATGTCTTTTCTACTCTCTTCATTATTCTACGAGTTCATTACTGGAGAGAAAGTGCCCATTTACTTTCTTCGTGAAAGACGGTTCTGTTATTCTTGAATCCTTCTTGGTTAGTTTGCCGAAGGCATTTTCTTCTTCATTCTTCTTTCATCTCTTCGTCATTTTTGTCCCAAGATTGGATTTGCAGGCAGGCGTCACACCGGTACGTGCGAGGTACCTTTCGCTGTGCAATTGTGCATCCCACGTAAGTTAATGTTTGCTTTTAAAACTGAATATCTGCAAGGCATGGGACATCGTGTTAAGTCTCGAGCTGGAACGCCATTTTCACCGTCGTCGTTGACGGTTATTAGTTTTTGGGGTGACTTGTTTCCCTAGCTTGACAACGAACACCTTTCACTTGTGAAATTCAGGTAAGGTTAAAATTTTGCGGCGTGCCGATTCAGGTAGGGTTCTTTACATCTGATAGGTATTCCTTGTCATTGTCAGCCTCATCATGAAGTCAGTGCGTTACGTTGCGTTACTCAAGGAATTCACTAGATTCGGGGCTAGACCAACGGACTGGCCCGAGTAGGGCTGGAAGTGAATGAGAAAAGTAAACTGAGACTTGGGATTGTGTTTTTTTACGTGCATTGGTGACTCCTATGTAGCCAATATTAGTGCAGCGTCCTCTGTCGGGTCTGCTTTAACTATCTTTGGGCTTGGCATTTACGAAAATTTTGAAGTTGACCGGCTTTTGAGATGGCCTCTCATTCAAAGACCTCTAAAGTTGTAAATATTCCAATACATAGAAATTCATAGCACCGTGGCGGTACAAACCGTAATATTCTGGTGTGCTTGCAGTCCAGTATTCAGTGATTCGTTACTAAATTGAAATTCGACAATCCGGAAGACCCAGACTAGTGAGTTGATTATTGCAACTAACCTTGACAAAGGGGACTCAGACCAGCAGAGCCAGAACAACAACAACGTTAATCGTTATCGCACATTGTCGTATTGTCGAGGATGTCTTTACTGAAACTGTATTTTGCAAGTCTGCAGTTAAAACTGACACTGATCGTGAGAAAACGAATGTGTTGTATTTTCATGCCATGTAAATGTAGTAATAACTAACCACGGAAGGTGAGTTCATTTCGTGCGCCTGACACCTAATAAGTATCACTAAAATTGTAATAGCGTAATTAGCAACTTCAGTTTGCAAATTTGTTAAGTGCAAAGCTAGGTTAATTGTGAACATATCAAAACAAACGACTGTTTCGCTGAATTTAAAATTTTGACATTGAAAGACTTTCGCAGACGTAACTCTAAGGAACTATGCTAGCATGACCAAAACCAATATGGTTGAAATAAATTTCCTTACATTTTATCTGACACGGAGGAAATTTTTAATTTGAGGCTTATTTTTAGATAATACGTAATTTTCTTTTATTGATTGAAAATATTTCCTAAGTGGCTGCAGGCTTACAAAAAAAATAATAAAAATTATTCCATACGTTCTGGACACGTTAGCAATGGTCGTTGTAGATACTTATCCGCACAAATCGTGGAGAGATTATTTATGTTAGACAGAATTTAAACAGAATTCATTCCAACAAGGAAATCTGTACATAGTTCGGTTTACAATATTAAAATATTATTACAAAGTACACTTTCATTTTCGGACTTCGAGGTCATCAGAACGTGCAACACCGTATGTGATCACTTGTACTTGGACATCGCATGTCATCTGCTGGAAGGTTTTTTCCGGCGGCAGCACAACTGATTTCATCAGTGCAGATCCCACTCGCCGTCGTACATTGCGGATCCTGGGGGTACTTTGTCGGGTCTTGACCTTCAACAAACCAAAAAGAGAATTTTTATATTCAACATAATGTCCAAAATTCTATCAGCAAAGAAAACGCACTTTTCACACAAAACTAATCCTCAAGGATACAAATATGCTCGTATTTCTGAGCAGATAGAATTTTGGGACAATGCTAGGCAGTTCTTGTAATGTTGTAAGTTTTGCATTTACGATTAATTTGACCTTTAAATTACCTTGAACGAAATAAAATGTTCCGAGGACGATGACGCAGAGCAGAAACTTCATACCGGCTGTTTCAGAAATTAACCGGCAATATTCACAGGTTGTTGGCAAGATCAGAATTTGCTGCTAACGCGTTGAAAGCGGGAACTTTATATACCTGTCTTGGTAGTTCGCGTTATTTTTGCTATTATCATATTCGCTGGTACTTTTATTTTTTCACGTGCTCTTCTATTTGCACATTCAATGTCAAAGGCAGGCAAACCATTTAAATACTTATTTACTTGCCGTTTAATTTTAATTGGTGGGAAATCTTATCCTGGTGCGTCCGGTGTCAGTTACATATGCATACACATACATAGTCTTTATTTTCCCGAAGAAATTTTGCTATCTTTTTTGATAGTGCGATTATCTTTGGAAAACCCGAGTCATTGTAAAATTGCGCAGGTTAACTTTACCAGTCTTGTTCATTAGCATCATTTTATTAGATCGACATTATATGACCGCGTGTGAATTTTTAAATTTTTATGGTTCGTTGTTCCTTCGGATTGAGTGAACTTTGGATAAAATGGAATATCGTCCGATCACCAAACAATTCTGAAATACATTAGGTGCAGATTCGGTTCATTCCAAACAATTGACCTCAATCAAACATGGTGTTACGATCTCTGACCTATATGAAGTTGTGAAACGAGGTCAAGACATTAGAGTGTAGTGTTAGAAGAAGAAACTAGTAATTTGGCACATGCCATACTCAGGTACGGACACATTTAATCAGTTCCAGTACTTGGAATGAGTTCTACACTGCCAGTACCACTGCAGTCTCCGAGAAAAGTTGGCAAAATCCAGTATCCAACCCGCCTACTTCATTAACGGAGATTCTTGTGCTGTATTTTCTTTAAGGTCAAACTTTCTTGACATGTGGAAAACAGAAGGAAGGTCTTTTGGTCCTTGAGTGGAAGATGAGGATGGCGTAGAACTCTTAAAAGTAAAACAGTGTCTAATGGGAGAAAAGAATAATGAGGGTCATTTTGAGTTGAAGAGAGAGCAGCGGCATGGGCCAAGTCCACGTTGAGCTTTATTTATCGCCCTCTCTTTGTCTTTCCCTTCCCTTGTGGGAGAAAGTGGCCGGAGCATCTTTCCGACTTTCTTACTCTATAAGAGAGATAGACTTTTGGACAAGGACATGCAACCAATCTCCTGTGCGGTGTTTTCTATTTATTTATGTTACCGACAATGTCCTGTCCAGAATTCTAAATTATTTCAAGTATTGTTCTCTTGGGTCATCCGGTCGAACATTGGAGTCGGAGAATTTTTTTTAGAACACTGATTCTTTGCAGAAGTCTATGTTGGATTTTGAGCAAGTCTTGATTTCTTCGACTTCAAATCATCAACACAATCGAAAGGTGACATTCACAAATTCTTCAATTTGGATTAATATATTCCTGCCCCCTAAACAAATAACTTTGCTCCCAACAAAAGTAACTCTGTCCCCTAAAAGTCGTAAATTTCTCCCAAAATAATGTTGGGCTATATCCATCCGGGCTATATCCATCAGATCCCGGGTTCAATTCCTCATCGGCCCACTTCCGAATTCCTTACACTTGGAATATATATGGGCTTTTCACAAATTGCTTCGACAATTCGTAGGTATGACAAAGGTTACGACACTAAAATTGCCTTTAACATATGCGCTAGTAGTTGGCTAGAACTACTCTTCCACTTGTTTTGGTTGTGGTGTGTATTGTGTATCATCGAATTTGAAGACTTTGGTTTCCTTTCCTGTCTTGAAGAGAAAAGACAACCAGAGCAAAACACAGCTGTAAAATGTTTACTTTTCTTCGGGGAAATGGGGCACTACAAAGATGTGTGTTGGAGGTACACACACTGTGAACTGGAATTACCAAAACTTCTCCCTCTCAAGAGTGGAACTAAGTATATTATATGGACGACTATCAAATAAACTTGAGGCCAGCCAGTGTATGGGCAACCAAAGGAAGCAATCACGTATTTTATTTGCCAAAAGACTAAGGAAGCAATACTGAAAGGATTTGTGGCGTAGTTTCGGACGTCGTCCTTGTTTTCGAAACACAAAGTTGTCTGCTTAGAGAAAACGTTCCTCAGGAGGGACGGTATAATTCTGGGAACCGTCACCTTGTACGATTTCCGACGCCGCTTCGGAATTAACAGTCAACTAGGTCAACGTCACCTTCTACACGTACCCATTTTTAGTAGAAATAATATTGCTTGGCTCCCAAATTGCTCAAGGGACATTACTATTTTGGTATTCCTTCGAATTCGTTGGTTCGGTATTTTGAATTTTCACGGTGCTGATATTGAGGCATTTCCTGTTTAAATGTCTTTGTACCCCGGAGTTTTAACTGAAAAAGGTTGCAGCTCCTTAACTTGTTGCTAAGAAAATGATTCATTCACGACATCCGGCCTTCTATTCCCAGAATACTAAAAATATTCAACATTGTTGACGTCACCCTTATAATGATTATAATTCTCATCTAAATCTACGAGAAGGAATTATCAACTTAATTATACTAAGGAAGCTTATGCCATGATTACTATTATTATAATTATTATTACTGGTGCCATTTCACTATGTAACATGTAATCAAGGAGGCACGCATCGGCCCGGCCCGGCTATTCGACGACATTGACACGATGATTAATTACGAATGACGTTGACAATTTTCACATAACAAAGTCTGTTGGATTTTGCACTGAATTTCTTACTACCGGACGGTTCTGTTGTGTTATACTAGAATTTGAATTTGCATTGCATGGAATCCAGAGTCAAAAGCCTCCGGGATGTCAATGCTTTCCTAGGCTAGGTAATTACAAAGTTGGCAGCTTAATTGTGTTAGTCGTTCCGACGTAATAATTATTCATCGGAGCACTTCACAGTTTTCACTGTGATTCCTTGTTCAGTGTTATTACAGTCCTTATGTACATGCCACATGCCCTCCTTGCTTGCTTTGGCTATTCATTTGCATTATATTATAGTCAAGCCAAATTAGGGTTCTATTCACAAAAAAAACACAATGGATGACTCTGCAAAATCCTATCAACCACCTACATCCTATAAAGGCGACCACCAGGGCACAATGCAGTAATAAATCCAATATTTATGATCCAATTCCCAAATAGTATTAATATACATATATACTAAATATGGTCAGTAGATTGCCGAATGGTTGTATATGTAGGTAGTCATTAGTGCGTTGCATACTGTGTTACGCCTAATGCGGAATTCTCGTATAATTAATTGCTCATTTGTCAACGTTGGCGTTTATTCGGAGGATTTGTTCATTATAAATGCAGCTCATTTCTAAAATCCGAGAGAACTAGGTACATCAGCCGTACGAAATATTAACAATAAAAATATTGGCGGAACTCTTCCGGAACTTCCCTTGTCAAATCAACATCCTAGTATTTGTCCAGCTTCCTTGTATAAGTCCAAGTAGAATTTTTCAATCGGCTTGTTTTTGCATACTATCAGATTCAGACATTTCGAAAGTGCTCGGTAGCGCCTGTGATAGACCAAGTATTTCGAACAATTTAGATTTTGGCGTTTCCACCCACAATTTAATTTAATAACTTCAACACTTACGTGCAGGAGTCATTCGAACTCATGTCAATCTCATAACGTCCGCAAGCGTCGACCCAATGATCTCCAGAAGCGGCGATACACTGCGGCGAATGTAATTTGGCCGCCTTATCCAACTTAGCTATACAAAATTAACTGATATATGTATTGCTCCGGGTTCGATTCAAGGTGCTATTACTTTTTTTGTATTTACCTCGGTTAGACCTTCCTCTGTCCTTCCCACACATGGCCTCGAATGTTGCTTTGTAAACTGAAGGGACGCCATATTCTGTTCCAGCGTTGCAAGCTCGACTTTTTTCCACAACCGGCTTCCAACAGTTGAGATAACCTTGAGGACTTGAGCAGAGTTGAACAAAGATATCACCTTGTATTCTCAGCATACTCGGGTTGACCAAGTCTTGTACACACTCTTTGTAGTCTTCCTATTAAATTAGAATAATGGTACAATAATCAATAGATTTAATATTTAATTAGTGTTTTTTTGCGTGATTTTTACCTTCACTTCAACCATGTCTTTACAGTAGCGCATACTACTGAAAATTTCTAAATAGTCATCCCAGTTTGCAGTTGGAACTTGTGCCTTGACTTCGATTCCAATTAGGATATAAGTGATGGCGTAAATAACAATGTTTTTTGAATGCAACATTTTTGTTACAAATCAAAAGAACTCAAACAACAAGATAAAAATATTTTCAGGATTTTTGAATAACGAAACTCACTGTATTGTTCCAAAATAATATAATATTGTGGATTTGCGCCCTCAAAAAGACGCATTAAGCCATTGATCCAGTTACGAATTGTGAATTAATGTTTTATTAATTAAAGGTGACGAAACTCATAAGTTTGAAAAAACCACAAAGGAACTTTTACTTGAGAATGTTGTGACATTTGTACATGCTACAATTTCCAATACATACACGCTCGCCCGTAAAGTAAACGGATTAAGTGATTTTTCACCTTGAGAATTTTTCCACTCCATTAACAACCTTCAATTATTTGTTTGAGTTAATTGTAATTAATTGCATTAATTAATTTACTGTTTGAAGTTGTGAACACTTCAATCACTGCCTTGCACTCACTCCAACTGCAATTTCTGTGAAATCACTTCTCTTTTCACACACTGACTGTGAATTTTATTTTTGTAATCAGTTGTGCGCACAATATATGTATAAATAGCATAAGTAATAGGAGAACATCCTGCGTAATTGCTTTTTCTTGTTACTAGTACATAAAAACGCTGACGAGTTTCCGAACTCATTTTTCGAGACGATTTATTTTTCCATGCACTGTCTGCTTATTTGACCTTGGACTATACTGTAAAACCAGTAAATTGATCCTGTACTTGACTTAAATGATGTCGAATAATTTCCGTTTGACAGGGTCCTTGACATTTCAGAAATGCAGTGTATCGTAAATTCCTTTACTGTACTCTATGCAATGCAATCCCTACAGACCTAATAAAATCATTTGCTCTCATAAGCCATATTGTAGATATGCAAATGCAAGGGAATCCGTCCTTATGGATTTAAACATAACACGCCGCCATGCATGTCGCACACTGCTAATTTTCAGGTCACCGGTCCCGTAAATGTAGTCTAGTTAGGAGTATATCATAAAACAGCATTTTTGCCCTTCTATCCCAATTTTAAATACTAAATAGAGTGAGATCTTGACTGGATGTGTCACTGTAATGTTCCAAATGACTATTGATCTATCGCGTACAAGCTTTCTATGCCTCAGTCGAATATTTTATTATTTTTACAAATATTACGAATTGGCGAAAATATAAAATGGCGTGAAAAACTTGGACTGAACTGAAAACATGTACAAACACATGGACTACGACATACAGAAAGTACACATAAGGAAGATGGTTTTGTACACTGTATTGTACCGTACATATGTAAGATTGTGATTGCGATTGGATTAGATTGGACTTTGAGAAGAGTCTGGAGATTAATGTTCTTCACTCTGATTGTGATTACCCACTTCACTCTCCATAACTCCAACCCGGTTGCATTCTTGTTGGTCATTCTGTAATAAGAGGCTTATTATTGTCCGCCGTCGGCAATCTCTATCCCTTTTCTATTCGGATGCGGATTCTATTGCAACTGCTCCAAGGCATCAAAGGATTGAATCCTTGTTGATAGCGCGCATTGCATGTGTGCATCCTATCAAAAGATGACTGTATTATTGGATACTTGTTCAATCACAATGTTCGTACATTGTACAACATATTGGAGTAAACTCAATGACTTCGAATTAGTATTACCAGTATGGCATGTGAACTTATTGGATTTAAATAATGGTGCGCCAACCAGTACAAATAATACCTTCCCATATTGTCGTACAATCAGCTCGACTTAAAATATTAGGAGATATTTATTCAAAGACCTTACATAAGACAAATAATCATGCAAGCCAATGTAACTAACTTGGAATAATTTTATGATTTCAGATATTCCAAGGAAAACAAAGTTTGGACATTCCTCCGCCCTCTGAAGGTAAGAATTCCAATTTAAAACAATCACATGCGCACGCGAACTTCCTGATGCATCATTCAGATTGCTGAATTTTGATCTCACTAAAATACATCCACGTATGGTTCAAGTTAAATCCCGCCGCTCACGGCGTTCCATACCGTTTTCAATACTTAGAATTATCAAGCTTGTCGGATTTTTTGTATGTTGTAGTCCTTGGCATGCTGAGCAACTTTTGTGAAGGTGGTACACCGAAAAGTCTAGCCTCTCGGCCACTAGAAATGCATAGGTGGGCATGTGCGATGGCGCGCAGTGACTTTCACTTTGCCTTTCACTCGACGTCGTCCCACTTATCCACCTGTATATTTCTAGCGGTCAAACGGTTAGACTTTTGGGGGTAGGACCTTCACAAAAGTTGTTAAGGATACCAAGGGCTACAAATATAAAAGATCCAACGATTTCCAACGGCGTACATTTTTCCATAAGGTGTAAGCTGTATCCTATCGATTTTATGCGAGGTGCTTAATTAAAATGGCGGGACCTCTAGATCATGTATCTTGATATCATTGTCACTGTATAATATTGGATGGGACTGGACTTGATTATATTTGGGATTTGAACACCATGTCGTCTCGTCTGTAGTCCGTTGAGCTTTTCGGTGTTTTTGTAGGATAGATGTTTGCTTTTGGTTTAAAGTTTTGGTTTCAGAGTTCACGGCAGGCATTCATTCCAATCTTCCTCATTACAAGAGGGAAAGTTGTTCTCAAATTGAATTGTGAGTCTCTGGTGTGAATCACGGCCACCGCGCCGCGCCGGAGGAACTGCCATGCCGGTTGGGACACTCCAGAGCAGAACTTACTTGAGTTTGAATGACTAGCACAGCAAAAATTAAATAATTTGAATTTAGTATTCAACACACTTGGAGAGTGCAATGCGCAATGTGGCCGTGCGTGCGTGTCATCACCCCATCTCCCTCGTGTTATGTATTTCATAAATATTCATTATGGGGTTTTAATTAAGAAAACACGAGCAAACTATGTACGAAAGGGTATAGACGGAACAGATCTCGGCCGACGGCAGAAAACTTTATTTGCATTCCACCGGCAACCACATCACACAATCTTCACACTTTTTCTTTGTTTGAGGAAAGGGAACCTCGGAGCTATAATAATACGAGAGTACACATAGAGTTCATTTTGGCGGTCATGTTGGCACAAAAATTCGAACTGAGGGTTTTTGAACTTTGATTGATTTTTATGTTACATTTGTCCAATGGCGTCCAGGAACTAGAATCTTAAGGTCAAGTCACTCTAACATACAGTACAGTATTTTGTAACCCAAACATAATGTTGCCCACACTTAAACCTTTCAAAGTCTAAACCCCTCCCCACCAGATTTGAACACAAAAACCCTAAACCAACTCTTATCTCCCCTTCCGATCCGAATGTCAAGCCTGTTCCCACGTAATGTTACACCTGAGAGATGATTTAGTGTTTTGGGTTCAATCTAGTGCATGGTGGGTCTTTACCATACATTTGAGCCTCAACTGTGTTCAAACATTGATACATGGTTGGTCAACACAAACCAAACGACCACGACTTAATCAAAGGGCTGAAAAGTAGTCATTTGAGTCGAATATAATTCAAGATATGCAATTTCTGCTGATTAGTGATAGGAGATACGTTCATCCAGCTCGAATTTAGTCGTTCTGTTTGAACATGCTAAATTGTGACATTCGGATGAATTGTCGTCTACCAAGCTTGTTTTGATTGGAATTGCTGATTACACCAATTTAAAAACACCCAAATAAAGCACATCGTTTAGTAATTTGTCCAACGTCGGTTTCCTCTTCTGTGTTTACATTAATCAGAGTAGCACTCATACATAGTAGGCAGTAAGTAAATTAAATTACTGTTTTTAATTTGTTATTTAAATTCGCTGTGCTGGTGCTGAAATAATTATACACCAACCCGATATTGTTGTTTATGCAAAATTCACGAGACTAATTAGGAAAATTCTATGAATAAATGAAACACTAGTATTTATTGGAATTATGCAGCCCTGTGCTAATTGACACCACACCCTCTTCGTTTTAGTGTTGCGAAATTGCAAAAGTTGAGAAGGAAAATGAATGATTCTGCACGGAAATAAATTGTGTGGTTCAAAATTTAATTCACGTTCAGTTCATAAACTGAGCCCATGGAGTTTAGGATTCAAACAGCAGGTCGAGTGCATTAAAATAATGACCGGCGGCCAGATCTGTGCTGTGTTAGGAAATTCCTAACATTACTCCAACTCTCCCAGTCATGAATTACAACAATGTGGGGGTAATTTGCACTGCCACTAGTTTAGCGTTGCAATAAATTATGGAAATAAAGTCATTATTTCCTCCGTGTGTCATTTTTCTTAAAATATTGCTGGTGCTAAATAAAAAGTTGAAAGGGGTCTTGACTTGCATAGGAAAAGTCAGATCGGCAACAATTGCACAGAACACAGGAACCAGACTGTCGTTTATTGCCCGAGAACAAGAAGTTTACAACAATGCAAATGCAAGATGTTTTGGCCTCTAACTTGACGGTACTTAAAAACTGAACATATCCGTTTGTTGCAGTTCAGAACAATGGAGTCAATTTAGTCATATAACTCGTAGTTATCTTCAAAACGATAACTGCAACTGGTCGGAATCATTTGGGTTAGAAGTTTATGGAGAAGGAAACACATACAGGGTGTCCCAAAACATTTTGGCCAAACGTTTAGACGTTTATGGACCTTCATAGAAAAATTTCAGGAAGTCAAGGGCTACAACATATTAAAAGTGCAGCCGTTTGCTTCTGACTTTTCGAATCCCCTGTATCAATTTAGTAAATGAGAAAACGTTTGGCTGCTGAGTTTGTGTATAGCTGTGTTTTGTGCAGAGGTTTCGATAATAAAAATCGGGAACCGGTTTTCCTCTTCATGAGGAAAGCCGAGGAAAAGAAATAAATTATTCAACAGCCTTATAATAGCACCTAATGAAGAGATCAAGTCTTAAGGTGCTCCCGCATTCGTGAAATTTATACGATAGAACCAAAAACTTGGGCAATTCTATGTCTTACTGGCACAACCGGCATTCGAATTCTAAGACAAGTATTTTTCTTTGCATTATTGCAACGCAACACTTACTGTAGAATTCCCCTGATGGTTTTTGTTGGTACTGCTGTATACGCACTCTATGTAGGGCTATCTCCCGTGCCTTCGGAGATAAGATAATTTAGTGCAAGCTATTTATTTGCCAACACTACGGTAGCGAAGTGGATAGGATATTCTTGAGCCTTTAGACGAGGGTTTCTAGTATTTCTGCTTTGACTATTTAATTTGCTTTAAAAGGGTTTCGCGTTAATCTCCTTATGTACATCATCGGCCAGGCCAGACGCACTCCAGAATCCAAATTCGGGTTTTTTCTTCATGTCAATCCCAACCAAATCCCTGCACTTGCACTTTGTCAATTTGCGGGACTTATAATATTTTATACATGTCTCCGGCAACTCCCAAAAGCAGAAAACGTAATGTAGCATTCGGTCTATTTTCAAAACACCATGACTGCTCTTCAACTAACGCTTGAAGAGATATTGGTCAAACTTGTACAATTTTCCTTCGAAGGTACCCGATGGAGAAATGACTTTCTGGTACCTCACAACACAAGTTTGGTGCGTAATTAATCAGAACACTGAATCCAGGGTCACGAATACGCACTCTTTAGATACTGTGAATGTGTTTAGTTTTTACAATTGAAAATTCAAAAGAGTTGCAACATTTTGAAAATATTTGACAAAAACGAGGATGATATTTTGGCATTTCACCTGATTTGTAATTTTGCCTTGGACATGCCAACGAACATGTTTTAATGGATTAAATGCAAGCCTGTCAAGTGGATGAAGGGCTTAACTTGTTAGACTTTATGTCCATTAGTTCAATCATGCCGGAAATTTGATTCGGTAAAATCTATAATCAAACGATCTAACTAACTAAATGTACACATTAAAATAATTCTCCAAATATTTTTGTAAATAAGAGATAGAAAGATAGATTTTGCTTAGTAAGTTAAACGTGGAGTTGGTGGTGTCTAGCATAAAGGGTTTCAGTTACGGTGGCTTTTTATTTTATTGCATTGGAATTCTACAATCTACACGCAAGCTTTTTATTTCAAGCCCACGGCATGTTGTTCCAAATATTATTTGCGATTAAATTTTATGAGAACAGACCTTACCAGTTTCGGGTAGAGGGCTGGCAGTATATTCTTAATTGGTTTTATTTTTAAGAGGCAGCAAAGCCGAAAGTATACAACATCGCAACTGGAAATCAGTTTTTTAGGACCTCGGCAAAGCTGGCCTGCAAATTTACAAATTCCGACCAATTTTCTCGAAGTTATCCCACTGTGTGTATCTGTTAACCCATGGAACTTACTGTTTTACGACCATTGGATACCCGGGAGAGCTCTTCTTCCGAAGATAACATAGATTCAGCCCAAACAGCACCTTTTTCTGGCAACGTCTCTTTTAATGGAGTCGAAGGAAAAGTGATGGTGAAATGAAGTGAAGGTAAACGGACGAGCAATAGTTTTTTTCCCTCATCATTTTTTTTTCTTCACGTCGACGTCTGCAATTTAATTATAATGCAACCTTTCATGAAGGAAAAAGAAGACGCAAGTTTTTTGTATGTTGTTGTTATGTGCCAAGTAATAATTACCTGGTTGAGTTGAGTCCGTGTTCTCGCTCATCGTTCAGAACCGAGTTTTTAGTTTTGCTCGAGTGAGTCAAGAAATGACTTCATTATTTAAACCATGCAGACAAGGCAAGAAAATTTGGCCAAGCTCAGACCTATGCCAGGTGTGAGGTTGAATTACACCATTCCATGGTGTCTGTATAAGTGCAAACTAGTTTCTCTTTCAGCTAAATTTTCAGGGAAAATTGGCCCATTGGCCTTGGCCTTGCGTTTTTGTCGATACTTGTTAATTATCCGGAATTGATTCCGAGTTTTGCGTGTGTGCACGACACGAGCAAAACTCTCAATTTTTATGTATATACAATTTAAGTCAATTTCAAGAATTCAGATTCCGATTTGCCCGCAGAATTTCCGTCCGTTTGGAGTGTACATTTATTTTTGTCAAATTCGTTAAAATGATTTGCATCATTAATGAACAATTATGGGCAGGAAAGGCTAGAAGGGTACCCCTAGTAGTAGTAAAACGTTGGTAGACAAGTATTCTACCACTATTCTCCTCTGAAAGCTCAAGAAAGGTACTCCCAGTCTCTAAAACCTTTAGCAATGAAAAATCTTACCACGAAACTATGTGTGTGTGTGAATTCAAATGTAAAAATAATAGCGAAGCGGCAAGGGATCCCAGTACCACTATACTACAACAGATCGACTTGGTAGACAATTATTCCACCACTCATCTCTTCTCTGGAATCAAATTAAAGAAATCCGGTTAGCTGCGGACGCAGTCCATTACTTTTCTTTGAACGGAAGTGCCTTATTACGAGTGTCATTCCTTCTCCTTTGCGGCTGCGGTTCTTTTCTTTCACCTTTAATTTTATAAAATGAGATTTGACCAAAAACCTGTTTCTTCAACTTTACTTAGTTTTTGAGTCGGGCACTCGCACCGCACTCCTTTTACTAGAAAAGCTTTTTAGTGTAGTGTAGGTAGTACTTAACCCGGTTTTGCCGTGGAGCTTCTTCCATAGAAAAGTAGCAGAGTAAAAGCCAAGGAGGAAGTCAAGTTTTCGGGTTGGAAGAGAAATTGAAGTCATTAGAAGGAAAAGTAAGTTGAAGATGTGGATTGTCATTGTGCCGCCATAAAGGCAAAGGCATAGAGTGTCATTCCACTTCTTTTCAGTTCTTGGAGGAAAACTCCTTTCTTTGTCTCATTTTCTGCTTTCATTTCTTTAAATACAACTCACGAGGGAAGTCAACGATTTGCACAAGACAATCCAGTCAGAATTAAACATTTCCCAACGATTCCCAGATTTTTCTTTTTACCGATGACGACAGTGAATGGTATTTCGGATCGGGACTTTCGGGACACCATATCTGATCTCTACGGATTGGAATGGAGCTCACTGAACTTCCTGAAATTAAAAATGACAAACACGCATTTCGGAAACCTTCCTTGTCATATATTAAGTGCAATGTACAAGCTACTTTCACTTCAGCTTTCACCACACTGGGAGTGCGTTTTACATCGCATCTCACATATACTTATTAGGTTACTTCAAAATGAAAATGAATTCGGAGCAATAAGGGTATGAACTGAGCACTACGGAGATGAGAATAAATTGTATGAATACAAAGAAAAGCTAAAAATACCAACCGAAGCGAGGGAAGTAGCAAAAACAATCTCTAATTCCTTCAAATTCAATTTTGATTTCTTTCGTAGAAAGAATCAAGTTTGAATTTATCTGAACTGCTCATTAAGCCTTTGTCTAAACACTTTTTAAAAACTGTTGTGCTTTAGAATTTGGAATTAATTGTATAATTTATTTGTACTCTGTTGACTGTTCTTAGTAGTTATGACTAGAGGAGTATTTTAAGACTAACGAGTATTTTCAGATATACATGCATCTAAAATGAATATGTCAGTGGTTTGTACATAACACACCGTTTTTCTATTTGCTTGTTGTCAAGACAACCACTTAAGTAACATTTCAGGTACATGACAACTAAATCTTAAATCAGCCTCAGATTACTCGTGAAACGGAAGTAGTGCACTTAGGATATACATGACCAATGCATTGCATTGCGGAGATTTCTGGATGGAGTACACAACTCCATCTAAAAATCGTTACCTCCAGAATTGCATCCTGGTTAACAATGGAAGAAAATAATGGAATTATTTACCCTTAAGTAATTTTAGTTGTGCGTGCGTGTATCTGAGCAGAGTTCGTGCTGGAGTACTTATTCATCAAAAATGTGAAATGTCCGAGGGTTATTCCATAAGTATTGCTTGGATTTTTATTCTAGTAAAAGTTATTTATCTGGATATATATATGGTTAGGGTTCAAACGAAATTTTGAGAATATTTTAAGGATTAATTACGATTACTAAAATACTGAAGAAAATTCGAGGCTCTGATTTCCAATATTTAAGAAGACTTAGGAATAGAAACTTAAGGAACAGCCCTAGGTAGTGTGACTGACATTATGCACGATTTTGTTGTCCACTGATTGTGCGCGAAGCCTTATGCAATGGATTTACTGGTTTTAAGGTAGAATCCTCGTAAAATTCTCTCACAACAAGGTTCTTCATTTAGACGGACAAGAATTGAGAGACAAGCTGAGTTGGCTTGCGGGCAAGTGTCGTCTGTGCCATGCATACATGCATTCCTTCTTCACATTTTGCAAATTTTCTCGCACTCTCAAACAATTATCGGGTCATTGACTACAAGAATGAACCAGCTGGGTGTAAACTTTATGCTTATGTTTCTTCGTGAACACGGGACGTGTAATAACGTAACTCCTCTGATTTGATTATTATGAGGAGGTTGGAATAAGTAATGAGAAGGCAGGTTTGAATTCATTGTTACTCATTGTATTGTTGTAAATTCAATGCAATTTTACTTTGTTAAAACTGAGAAATTGGAAATGGGTTGGTCAGCCTTATCACTTACAAGGAACCCATGTGGCATGTAAAACTACTCAGAACAGGTTAAAATATTCAGAGTAATTCATTCCAAGTGTCCTGGTCAGGAATATGAAGGTCTTGTCGTCAGATAAAATTGTGCATGTATTTGCTGTTGTGTCAATCTTGAAAAGATGGTTTCCTTGTAATGTGTAAATTACTAGGGATTTGATTTTTGTTACTTAAATTTTCTGTACGGCAGTAATTGATTAGATTTAATTTATTATCATTTTGAGACAAGTTGGCCGTATTTGTAAAACTTCTTTTCTTGCATGAAATTAAAATGTTTTGTTAGAACTTTGCTCGTGAAATTCATTCATTCTATCATGGTGTACAAGAATCAGGACTCAATGGAGGTTAAAAATCATCTGACAATCTGACATCGACTTCATTCTCTGGCACGTGAAAACTACGAATCATTATCATAACTTCAATTTGAGCTTATAATTTTATATTTACTAGTTAAGAGCTGTCGGGTATACAGGGTGTCCCAGAGAAAGCACATGGTTTGATCATATTTTGGCGTAGTTACAAGAGATTATGTTACGGTCAGGTTGGAATTATTGATAAATTCTAAGAATATATTTCATCAACGTAATACGTAATATAAGTACTATAATTTTATTTAATAAAACCGGATATTAGTTTTATCGATGAGTCCCACTGTCCCAATGGTTTTTATTTTTATGGTTTACGTTAATAAAATAAATTCATAAAATTTAAAAATAATTCCAGCCTGACCGTAACATAATTTCTTGTAACTACGCTAAAATATGATCAAAGAATGTGCTTTCTCTAGGACATCCTGTATACTGATCCGCCCTCTCTGATTCTGAGTTTATCTCTGGACTCTCAGTTTTGGCTGTCATCCGCGCAAGAAAACGTTTTAGTTTTAGCTTTGCGACTTTTGGTTCCAAAACTGTTGAGATCTTTTAAAAATACTTTCTCAGTTCTAACGTAGAAGATCTGACACGAGTTAAATATCTTAAGCCAATTTTTAAGTTGAGGAATTTTCGTAATGCGCGTGCTTTTGATACAAATCATAACCTAGGTTTTTGTTGGTCTTTCTTGAGCCCATCAATTAATTAAAAGTTGGCGGATTTAGGTTATATAATTACAATTTCACTTTTGAAGACTCAACTAATGGATTTAACCTATCTACTCCTTGGATAAGAGTAGATTTATGAGTCACGGGTACCTTTTCCGTAGAGTTTAACCCTGGGATGAGATAAGGCCCGGGATCGTTGCAAGAACACGTTTCAGAGTCCCGTCTGAGTCTGAGTCTGAGTCTCAGCATACCAGTGGATTAGATTGTAGGAGAGGATAGTTTTGGTTTGTTATTATTATTACTCGTAGTCGTACTCCAAGACCTGGACTGAGTTGAATGAGATGTCTTGTGATATCTCCAAAAGCTCAAGCTCAACTCACTCACTTATCTCAATGTTTGATCCGACTGAGAAGGAGGGGTCGGATTTTCATTCTCCAACAGTCACAAAGTTCACACAGATTTCTTATTATGCACACTATCATCCTTGTCCCCGTATCTATCTACTGTAGTTATACTTCTACTTCTAGGTAGGGATGAGTGAAAGAAGTTTGGAAAAGAGAAAGTCATGTGAAAGTTGTAAATTTAAGGGTGTCGCGGGCAACAAGTTTAATCCTACCAATTGAAGAGGTCAAAGGCCAAGGCGGTGACCAAACAATCCCGAAAAAATAGATCTTGTCATCCGACGGATGAAACACCCTAAATAGGGAGACAGCATTTAAGGACACCCTGCAACACTATTTTGTCCTGCTGCCCGTGACCTAAAGACATGGATACTACATTTCAAGATTACGCTGTAAAACTCTGCCATTCGTTGTCTTCGTGCTGTCTTGTCTTTTGAGATCACTGCTTGGTTATCGCTACCGACCGATTTACGTTTCAGAGAGCTAACTTACTTTTATTTTGTCACTGCAGCGGTAACCATAACTAGGAGAGCTTGGGCATTGCAACGCAAGGAAATTTACTTCACAAACTTTGTTGTGTCTTTAAGTGTGGAGTAGATATGAACTAAAAGTAGTGAATTTTATTTTCCCGCCGGCTCTTCTTTCAAAAGTTTTGATTTCTGGACGACGTTTTTGGGATAGACTTCAAGCACTTTTTTAAGTGTTGTTTCTGGTTGTTGAGAGATTCCTTCGAGAAAAGTATGTGCCCAAAAAGTCTGGAAGTTAAAAAGCAAAATTTTGGTGGCATTAACTTCAATTTAAATAATTATGGAGAATCGTTACAATTTTTAACCGTAGTCAACTTAAACTTACTGTTATAGAGATTTAACCCTGTACAGTGTTAATTCAATTTTATCAGCGTCACGAATTCTTGGCTCGTATTCTAATAATTTGAAATTGAATGAGCCCGAAGGGCGAAATTCGATTATAATTAATCGAATAACCCGTAGTCCTTGAGTATAGGAAGTAATAGATTGGTAGGTAGCCCTGCTATACTGACCAACTGGCATACAATATCCCAAAGAGTAAAAATAA
>JAQFYE010000067.1:0-63242 GCA_034694305.1 Protaphorura glebata
AAAAAATTGATTCGGCCTCTGGCCATGTCAAATAATTTCTTTATTTATTTATTTCTGAATAAAGAAAGAACAATCAATCAATCAATCAATGGAAACCAACCAATTCTCGACTACGCAATCATGGGATGCCTCAACGATGAATACCAATTAACGGGAATATTTTCCCAAGGCCCATTCAAGACTACCAGCACTGACTCTACTCCGAAATAACTTCATAGGAAACCGAATTTGAAGAAAACCTTAGAGAATCCTTCACGTACTAGCGTAGTACTACGACTACGTTCCAATTCGGTCCTCTCTTTCTGGAGAAACCTGCGGTTTCATTTTCATCTCATCTTCAGAAATTCCACACAGAGTACGTACGCTCTGCCCTGGATTTCTAATAAAGCTTGACATGGCGCGGCAGGGAGTAGCTGTATAGCTCTACTCACCAGGAATTTAATAAAATTCTTAGCTCCAAAAGATCGTCAATCTTTTCTGCATTACCACTCTAGACACCTACTACTACGATAGACCACTCCACACACCTGTTACTCTGCAGGTGCCCGGGATTGAAAATTAAATAAAAATAAATTGCCAAACCATATAGGCTCCTTTGGACCCTAGTAAAATTGATTCTTTAAGATGAAGTGAGAAATCAAAGGTATAATTTCCACCCACTCCAGATTTAAAATACCGCCATGCAATTTTCCAGACGGAGAAGGCGCTAAGATTCCGCGTAATGAGTGCCGGGCTTTAATCGAAGGTCCCGAGTTCAATTCCTGGTCGACCCACTTTCCTATCGACAGGATGTTCACACTTTGTAAACCAGATTTATCTAACCGGATGGAACTTTGACTGAATTCGAATGAATTAAATCCAAAGGCATTTCCCCAAGTGCTACCAACGCCTTGTGACTTGACTGATCCACGTGATGATTAATTTCTGATATAAATTCCAAAAGGTAACACGCCTTGAGAATTTAATATCTTGACTGTGGCGATGGCCCAATTTCGTTGACAGAAAGAGACACAGGGGATAAACAATATTTTATGCATGCAAGCCATGTTCCTCATTTCCGTGCATCATAGAGCCAAAATTGAGTCTTCCGTGTCCCGTTGAAAATTAATTTTAGATTAATACAACTAGAATTGAATTTGAGACTTCACTTAATAAACATGCTATGCTGACGGCAGGAGGGAGAAAGACCAACACATTTCCTCTACTTTCTACCAAGAAACCTCCAAAGTTCATTTTCTTGTTCCTCTTGGCTTTCCTCATGTAATTCCATTAAGGGAGAGTGGAAGTCCCGTAAATTGAAATGGAAATGAGACATTAAACTCCAAAGCGGATTTATACATAATTAAAATTCACAAACCCTGTCCCTGTTTTGTTTCTTAGTACTTCCATTTCTTCTCGTTGGCCAGCAGTCCCGCGTCAGCCCATAAGATCTAGACGTCAGTGACTGTTTCACAATTTCCTACACATTTTGTTGCTTTGAAATGCAGGAGAGCTCAAATAATACAAGGTTTTCATATGAGATTCTATATCGAACTCCCGACCTAAGGAGTACGGAACATTGCAGGATTTAGCTTGCTTTTTAATTACATACCTTCTTGGCACACTTGTACAAACAATATTAAGCTAAATCTGAGGCTTGTGATATCCTAGTAACCAGTAACACAGCGTATTTGGCCCATGTACTTTTATTGACCAAAAATGTCGGGTTTTTCGAGGTATGACCTTCACAAAAGTTGTTCAAGAGGTCAATGACTACCACATATCAATAATACAACGAAATCCAACCTCATTGCCGTAAAGACTGCGCGGTTTTCTTTACTTTGAAGCATTTCAGAAATTTCCCTCGTTAGTATTTGTAGAAAAGAGAAAGGGAGATGATTGTGGAGTGAAATGAATGAATGGATGAATGGTGAGGAGGCGGGAAAATGACAAAGAGAAATTACAGGCACTCAAAGCACTCTCTCCATTCAAAACCACAGGCATCTCAACGGACGCATCCTTTGATTCCTCAGAATTCAATTCTGTCCAAATGAACAGACAGAAAGAGAGAGAGAGAGATATGAAGATGTTCGTGGAATCCTGGACACGAAAATGTTATATTAATGATACATAGAAATATATACCGTCCACGTCCATCTTCAAAGGCCAGACTTTCTCCTAGCCATCATCCCAGAGTACATTACAAGGGTCCCTAGGGACACTACTCTGTAGTCCACGTACTTTTTATCAATTTAAACCTAGCACTGAGTCCAAAATGAAAATGGATACAAGAATCCGACTTTCATGAGCAAATGCTTCGTCGTCCTAATGAAGGAAATTAATGGAAATCTGTCTGTCTAGAGAAAACCATTCGGCTTCGTGGAAATATGAATTCAGATTAACGTAACCTCTTAGCCACATCATCATCATTCTTACTTTCGGTGCCATCGTAAGGCGTCGTGAAATTCTTTGAAATTTAGTAAAGTAAAAAAGTACCGGCTAAACTTGCCAACGAAAATCCGGCCCACCGGCCCATTAGATCCCAATTTTTCAACAAAAGTAGGTACGATACTTTACTCCACTGCCTTTTAGGGAATTTGGATCAATCCGATCCTAACCACCATATGTTGTACATGCAAATGCAGTAATTCAGGTAATGGGATGTAAGCTCATAAATAAACGACACTTTAGGTTCACCCTGAGCTTACAAATGGTGGAGAAAACACTATTAAATATTTATCTGGTGGATGCAGTGGATGGCAGGAAAATGCAAACATTCTACATCCGCCGTTGCGTTTGCCCGACCTGGATCGAACCGAATAGGCGTTGGAGCACTCAGGTGATTGAAGAGCCATTACTGCACGCGCGTGCATTGACATTTCACAAACAGACGTCTAATCCATTTCTCTGTATACTTAATTATTGACAGGTGTGGTGTTTCCATCCATGTACGTATACATAGCGAGTGTGAGTGGCGGCCTGATTCGATCCAATTTCTGATTTTTGATTCATATGCAGTAATGTATGATGAATGATGCAAAGAGTTGCAACTGACGGCAGGAGGCAACTAAATCCTCGTTTCACATTTTCTTTTTCATTCTGAGCGAGAAAGCAGAAAATGTCTTTCCAATTGGTTACAGATTGTACAGGGTTCTCCGTATAAATTGTCATTCATCGCAAATTATTTGGCTTCTCTACTAAAATTATGCCATGGTTCTGTTGTGTATTCGATTTCAGTTTGGCATTGCTTCAGTTTTACTTCAGGGTCGGCTTCAATTTACGTCGGAACCTATATCTTTTGTTAGACAGGACTGCAGGTGAAGGAACAATACATAATTGGCACCCTCTCTCCACACGAAAGAGATGTTATGTAGAATTGTAGAATTCGGTCGGAAATTCAGCCGTTGTCGACAGATACGGATTAGGATTTGTGTTGGGAAAAATTGGTTGGGAAAAAGCGATAAGGTTGAGTGACGGCGCGGGTGGGAGAGAAGTAAGTTGGACCGGATGGACAACCGGGTGTTTCTCACAATCATTCAAAGACTACTTAACGCTCAGCCAGGAAATTAGACGACAGGTCGTGTCAAACCCAATCCTAAGACGCAATCGTCCTTTTCTAACATTCACCGAATCCAGAACGACTGACCATCCAAAGTTGCAAAGGTGAATAATTTAGATATCTTCGATAATACTGCAGTTTCGTCTCAATATGTTGCTTGAGTGGACTAGTTGGATCATTCATGTTTAAGACAGGCGAGAACACCTCACACTCCTTATAGAAAAAATTATGCTATTGGATTTGGTTGGATTTTTGATATTTTGTAGGAATTGACTTCCTGAACAACTTTTGTGAAGGTCATACCCCGAAAAGTCCAACCATTTGTTTCTGAAACATGTATTCTCACTAACAAAATTATGAAAATTGAACTAGTACAGTTAATACTATGTATTTGTGCTCAACTCGAGTGAACTTTGTACCACTTGTTCGTTAATATAGGAAATTAAGTCATGAAAATTTCTACTTATGTTCAGGAGAGTCTATATTAAATTATCGTCGTATGTCTATATTGTTATATACCTGAGTTGAATACCTTTGACAAATTTACAATTCAAACACAATAGCAAATTTACATTGTACTAGTACGACGATGGCCCTATAATTTGACTCAAGGAATCCGTTCTTGTGAAATGAGTGTTTCCTGACAAAACGAGAGTTTTGATTAGGAAATGTTCTGTACAGAAAGTACAATACACGCATGAAATCATTCATGAGTGAGACGGAAATTGGACGGATAATCTCATTTTCCCCTTCCGAGCCCCTAATTTTCTCCAACTCCTTTCTCGAACCCAATGCACTACATGGATTTAAAATGGTGGATGTTTGGCGTGGCGTCTTCAGACTTAAGACCAGGCTATTTCCCAAGATGAGAAGGAAAATGAACGCTTCAAAAAAATTGATTTACGTGAAAAAAATCCTATCCAATCTACTCAAACACTACATCTGCGCACTATAATGTTTCTAATGGTGTTCTGTGTCTATATGTTGCTGTGTGTGGACAAATTCAGAGGTCACTAAACACAGATCGCGGCCAATTTCTTTGTAGACGGTCTCTCAGCTCAGGGGGTCTCCCAACATAGGGCACAACGTCTATGATTCAGATGGGTCATAATCTGAATCATATGTCATTTTAGGGTAGATTAAGTAAATTTTAAGCATAGGAATTTATGGTTATCATAGGTTTTTAAGAGAGTAATAAACAATTTTGACCCAGCACTTCGTCTCAGAAGACATTATGTATTTCTTCCTCAATTAGAGGAACCATTTTCTAGAACTGTCGGGAGACCTGAGGTTTCGTTGTAATTCCTTGAAACCATCGGGTTAGCTAGTACATATAATAATAGTCTGGCACTGTATTGTATTACTCCAATTGCAGTCGCAGTCGCAAAGTGTGTGAAAGGATTTTTTCTCCGACACGTTTAAATTGCTGGAGAATTGATCGGCTTAACTCTTACGAGGGAGAGTTATGTCATGGTAAAATTGTGGAGTCGTAAAAGTTCACAATTCTTTGATTGCATTGAAAAGTCGTCAGCGAGTTGCTAATATTTAGTTTGTATATGTTTTTGCTTAATCACTCGAGCGAACACTCAACATAGAGGTATCTGTATATATTTTCACCTTGTTGTTGTGTCTGTTGGAATAAAGTTTCTGTTATAGTCATTAAACTTCAATTAAAATTCGCGCATTATCAGCTGAACGAATTCGAGGCTCCCAGGTCTAAATAAATATTAAGGAGGTGCCTCTGCTCTACGGAATTTACTCTAGAGGACCTGTCGACCTAGATAATTAAACTAAAATCTCTGAAGAACACCGAAGTTGTACGACCAATTTGAAACTGTTCCGACCAGGAATTGAACCCGGGACTTAATAGATTAAAGGCCGCCACTCTGCCTTTCCAAATATGCACATAGATTGTCGAAAATTGTAGAGACGCTATTTTTACCCTGTAGGAATTCCAGTAAGTATAGTAGGACTGATGAGAACGGTACAGACTACACGTCGAAGTCAAAAGTTTGAAGCAAATCATTAAAGATTGTAAAATACCCGTAGAGAAATGTGACGTCCCAGTTCATAAAGTTTTTCCTGATCAATCTAAAAGACCACGCTTGAAAAAACTCAACAGAGTTGTTTGGTATACTTCACCATAGTCCAAAAAATTTGATTTATTTCAGAAAAAGTTTGTAAGTTTCTTGTTTGGCTAAAGCTTGGTAAGACTTACTGAGTTCCTGGGAATCGGAAAGCGAAAGCGATGAGATCATCGAATGCATAAAGTTGAGGGATCAAAAACGCGTTCGTCGCGCTCAATGTACGAATAAGTTGAGTTGAATTTGAAGGTGAATCCGAACGTTTTTGGTTTTTCTTGAACGACAATAAATGTTTTCCTAACAAAATTTTCTTTTGATTATTCCATTCAACGCGGACACGAGAGATAAGCTTAGGGATTTCCTAGAAATGTCTGGATTTTACATTCAATTGGGGTACGCGTTTACTATTTCAAGAAATATTACAAGCTATTCAAATTTATACGTTGTGAATTTGACTAACGCGTGAAAATATGGTAGACATTTTCAAAGGACGGTTCCTTCATGCCCGTCAATTCTGATGCTATTGTTTTTCGAGAATTAATCCTTCCATAACTTTGTATACTGAATTGAATCACAGGGTGGTTCGGAACTGTACTCGCTACTCCCAAATCTATCGATCACAAAAATTTTATTATCAAGTTATTCAAAAATAAATAATGTGATACTGGTAGACGATAAAAATTGTTTCTAGATTTTGGCCTTGGGGGATTCGGGAATTTTGTATTGTCGCGTCGTGTAATTTTAAATTCACTAATAAATTATCCTACGGCTGGACTACTGATTCCGTATTCTTCATAGGCACTAAATTACGAATACATCAAGCTTTTGGAAAATGAAGTCCCTTTTCAGCAAGTCAATGTGAAAATTATGTTTATGAGATGGTAAATAACTCATAGAATACCAGGAATAATTTCCGAGGCCTTTCAAATCGAAATTTATTGAGAGCATCCGGCTTCTCCAGACTTTCTATGGAAGTTTTGATTGCCAAGAATTATGAGGGAACCTGTTCCACTTTGTTTTAATTTGTAAGTGGTAAGCACAAGATACCAAGAAGACAGAACTTCTGACTTCTGACTGTGTCAGAAGTTTTCTTTCTCAGAAACAGAAATCCTAGACAATGTAAATTAGTCAAGTTAGAAATAATAGATTATTGGACCCACTACACATTTATTCTTATGAAAGGACCTCACCACTAAAACCATGATATCGTTTTCACCAAGCTCATCCTATTGAATTTTGACATGCAGTGGGCGCTGTTGCATAGCTTGGACGTATGTAGGACTTGTAAGGTTTTTCCTCTTATAATTAATTATCCAGTTTCTAGAATCAGAGAGCACTTTCTGTACTGCTGGTTTCGCAGAATCCAATATGAAAGTGCGAATAAATTCCTAGAAAACTTAATATCAATGTTTCAAAGAAATCGTACGTTGATTGACACAAAGTTTTCCAAAGTGATTCTTCGCTTGGAGAGTTTCGAGTTATTTCGGATCAATGCTTTCGTAGAAATTTGGGTACTAAGCCAAGGATGAAAGATGTTGTCGTACTTTTAGATCATTTGTACTTTTCCAGCAAACAGTAGACTCAAGTGGTGCTACTGACACCCTGTCGTGCAACTGCAGGTAAATTTAAGAGAATTGCCTTTCCGGCAATACTTGCTGTATTTACTCAACTAGAATCCCCAGCTTCTAATGATTCAAGGATCAGAGTTCAAAGGCTTTCTAAACTTTCTCCGTATGGAGAAAGCTGGAGAAAGACCTGGCTTATAATTAGAATATATGTACAATATTGGCTCCCGGCCACCACAGTATGAAAAATGTTACATGGAAGTTTTAGTGCATCATGTCTTCCTAAAAATCTCAGAAATGATTCTAAATGGTTATGAACCACCTTCCATACCTCAAAAGTGTATAAAATCTTGTAGTTGAAAGCAAAGGTACAAGTTGGCAGGATTTCAAGGGAAGAGAAAGCACGGAGGAAACTTTCTCTTTGAAATGAATTTCCGATTCTGTGCGTGCCTAGCGTAGCTAAAACTATCAAGTATCTCCTTCTTAACCCAGTCCCGTAGTGTTTCCTTGAGTCTGTGTCTGTATTTGTACGTGTGCTTAGATGCGTATAAGTACACAAACACAATATCCACGGAATGAGGAAGGAACTGACCTGAAAAGGAAACTGAGAGTCGATTCATTCCAACCAAGGCACGAAATGATGGTTGAAAACATCCAGCTTCCTTTTCTCTACTTAAACTCACTATACGTATTCGTGCCAAATGCATTGCAATAAGGATTTGAACTCTGACAAACATACATACATAGAATTTCTCAATAAATCGTTCCTTGAGTCAAAAAGTAAATAGTCGGTCGGGAGTGATCAAAAATGTGTACGTCTTCAAAACCATGCAGCCACAGGGAAAGAAAGTCAAAATTACTAAATATGTGCGGCGTAGCACGATACAGTCTCAATGATATATCGAATTCAATCTATTTTGGATTTGGATTTCCTTGTAGTTTTTTCATAATAATTCCAACAATTCACAATTCCTTTATTCTGAGAAATGTTCAGGGGACTCGTCTTTGTTCATTTGTTGTCCTACTACCAAGTACTTCAAAGGAAGCGAAGTACCCGTCGTCATAATACGCAACTGAACACTGAAGTTGTTGTGGCTTGATTTATATACCGCTGCGTAATGACCAACAATAAGTAGGAATTTTTCTGAGTCGAATTTCAATTATCTCTGGCAACCTTCGTACTTTAAGGGAAGCGAAGTACGCGTCGTCATACTACGCAATTGAATACTGAAATTGTTGTGACTTGATTTATACACCTCTGCGTATTGACCAGCTATAAATAGGAATTTGTCTGAACCGCATTTCAATTAAACCATGTACTTCAAGGGAAGCGAAGTACCGGCCGTTTGTGTGAATTCAAACAAATATTTGGAATGTTTGAAGGTTCGCAAATTTTTCATGCCCAAATACAGTCCAAAATTTTCTAAATGCATTCTCGACTCTGTTCATGCAAACCTATGTTGTACAATAAAACTGACGAAATAAAATAAATCAAAATATTTTGTATTAGACTGCGCGACAATAGCCATAGCCAAGCCAACCTGTCATCCTGGATTTGGATTTATTCTGCCGTACATTTGCAGTATGAATAGAAAAGAAATAGGACTACTAGACCCAGATATACAAAAGTACGTAACATAGAATGAAAATAAATTGCAGGAGTTGGACATTTGGTCGGTGTGATTGAATCAGCTAGAATTCAGCAGGAATGTAATGAAATGGCCGGAGCTGGACAGGACTCCTCCATATTCCGAGAACTCATTTTCAGCAAGATTAATGCTGCACCAGCTGTATGGATTTCCATGGACGGACCTCCAAGGCTTGTGTTTTGTATGTCCAATCTTTTATTATGGATATTGTCAAATATTACTCGAATTGATTGCTTCGTGGCAATTCGCAAGAAATAGATTCCAAATTTTGACGAGAAAATGTCGACTGCTTGGATATGGAAGCATTTTTCCTTGGTATTTCGTTGGCGCTGCCGCCGTATGAGGATCGTTCGTAAACCTGACAGTCCAACGTAGTGCAGTCGCAATTGCAGCATACAATAGTAAAAATCGTCCGAAATTCTCGGTAAGATTCACATAAATATTCGTTACTGTTTCCACGAACTCAACTTTATGTCTACTCGTGGGAATTAATATGCAGGTATAGAAATTGAACACCTGGAAAGTTGACTACTGTTACACTCAAAAGCACTTGGAAGACGATTTTATGTTTCATGTAGATTATAGTGACGACTTTGTTTTGAACATTCGTCGAATAGAATTGGTCGGTCCCTTGGCTTTACAAGTACATGCAGTTAGCTTCTGAAAGCACTCCCGGTCCAATCCAAACTTTCTGTGTGAACCTTACAAGAAACGCTTTTCACACGTCAAACTTAACTCAGGTGAATACATTCATGATTTGTCGTATGGTCACCAAAATGTGGGTCAGCAGATATTATTATCTGACCTGCTATATGAATTTCCACTTCGTAGAGGACGAGGCAAAAGTAGAATTTTGTAAGAGGGTAGTATCAAGAATTTCTAGCACTGAACTAAAATTGTACCTTGCGACAAATTTGTAGGACACTTGATTTGATACTAAATGTGGTTTCCTTGTAGAGTTATCGTAGTAAAGTATGTCTGAAAAGGAAGGTCTTGCCATGTTTGCATTATCTTGATTGTCGGTCCTCAATGCAAACAAAGTTTCCTTTTGGGACAAATTTTCATCCACGTATTTTGATATTAAGCCAATGGTTTACAACTTGAGAGAAGAGGGAAGGAAATTGTGACTGGACGAAGTTGCATTATTAGTTTTGCTGCCAAAAACCGCCATGGCCATGACAAAACAAGACAAGGCTGCACAGCGAGTGGTCTATGGATTCTCTGTCCTCTTAATAATAGTTACTCCGCTGGGAATTTTTACTCCTTTGGCGACACACGTACATAAAATCCTATGTCCGCGTTGCGTTGTGCAAATATTTTTATGCACACAGCGAGCGACAGGGATGTTTCCGAAATCGATGTTCTATTCTGTATATTTCCATAGAAATCTTCATAAAAGTTTCCATAAAAAGTTCGGCGAACACGTTGTAGGTGTTCGTAAATATAAATAGCCAATTTACTTTACAATCTGTATCACCTTCTCAATCATCTCTTACGGTACTCTTGTTTACAACAGATAACCCTGAAAAGTTTAACCCATGTGCTCTATGGTAGTGGTACTTTATGGTTGTGATAGTCTCATAAAGTTTGATTCTAATTTCTCCGAATCTGCAGAATGCTTTTACTCAATTTTAGAAAATGGTTGAACTTTGGGACGCACAACTTTTGCAACATACATAAAGAAAATACGAATTGAACTTTCACTGACCTCTAGTCGTCATTGCACCTTCCTACTGCCTACTGAATAACTGAAATTGCATCCTACTGACTGCTGAATAATTGAAAATACACCCCCTTTTACCGGAACGTGTTGTGCAATAGAAGTCGAAATGGCAACTTTGAGTGCTTTTTAATTCAACCAAGTGTAACGTTATCAAGATTGTGCAAGATATTTAGTTCATATATACCTCCATATTTTTCTGCTTTCCTTGACCAACCCAATGTCAAAATGTCATTGTCGGTCATCCATTGCAGAAACTTGTCACAGTATGGCCTTGAATCACATCTAATATTCAGCTAACGGCTTCATAAGTTCTTGCCATAGCCATATCTACAAATCAAGTTGTCTATCATGCAATTTCCTGACGTGATTTCCGACGCGGTATTCTTTTGGTACTTTTCAATATTTGGCAACTATTTAAACAGATTCGGTTGAAAAAATATTAATTAATGAATAATACCAAATAATATTTTCAAAATCGAAGGTCTGTATTTTAGCGAAGCAGTACATGACGATTATACTGTGTGGTATAGCCGTGACGACGCGACGTAGTAGTAGTGGTCAGTTTCTGAGCCTGTGATAGGATTGAGAGTAGAGTGGAAGGCCATCATTTCAAAATAAATTAAATGTCACTCCCATAACGTTCCACCCGAGGAGTCGAAGTCCATTCTGCTCTTTACTTTCTCTGGTCCAAAGAAGTATTCTATTTTGCCGCGAGCATAGGAGAGGAGAAAGTGCCATCAGAACCCTCACCCATCATTTTGACAGAGTAGTGTAATATTACTCTATCCACTGCCCTGAAACCTTGACACGACACAATATGAAATATTTTTCAGATTTGAACGAAGGAAGGCAATGCAAGAGGAAACTTCATATCTGTCAATACACCTCCTAGAATTTATTTTCATTTGTATATGTTGAAGGCTGTTTTAAAATATACTTAGAAGTACTAGCCAGCTCTTGAATCTCAAATCAGTTAATAGTTAAGCTATTAGTAGTAAGTATGATACACAGTTAGTCACAAAGACCTCGCCTCCTTCCCAGAAGTCCCACCCTCACTCGAATTTAACTAATTAACTAATTAACTGACGAATTCATTACCACGTCACATCCAGAGTATAAACCACAGAAGTCATTTGCTATACGAACAATTAAAGTGCTACATAATCTAGTGTGCCTGGAATTTAAGACAACCAATGATCATGTTCTTACCGCATGTCTGACACATTTCCTTATGGCCTTAAAACCTAACCGAAGAGATGTGACTGAGTGGCTAATTTTAAGATGGCGTCGGATAATTGCTGCCAAATAATTTCGAAATGTTAACCGACTACAACATACAGAAAAGAAGTGAAAGTGGAGGTAGGTTATCAGAGATACTTTCCATTTGCCGCCGGAAATCGGTTCTCATTTTTTCTTCATCCCATCCATCCATAAAGTGCTTGAAAGAGAAGAAATTGGAATGGCGGCCGGGGCCAAGGCATGACGTGAACCCGCCGTGACGGAGTGAGAGGTGCCCAGATTAGGTAGTAAGTCTAGTTCAATGTGACAGAACATGATTCATGACACAATCAAGGTGCTCAGCCGGGCTGAACGGTGCGCTCTTCCAACGCTGCGCAATCTGACCCTCACTTACTGACTCCAGTAGTCCGGTTCGGTCCAGATAATGGAAACAGACTATATACATATACTTGTATTTATGTTTAGCTATATAGTCCATAGAATGTATATCCCCATATAGTTTAGAGTGGTCAATGTGAGCCTACAGACGATGTATAGAGTTTCTACATCCATGGGCTTTCAGGTTTTATTACTTGTCCTGACACTTCAGATCCTCAAGGGTGGTGCAGAATTTACTGGCCACTGAGAGCCCATAAAGTTTAGCCCAAATTGGATAGTTAAATTAAAAGGAATCCAACAGGCTATTCCACTATGATCGTGAGGATGAGCGCTGCCTCGCTGTGACACATGGTACGAATTATCTAGAAATGATCTTATAATTGAGGTCTCTTCGTGTTAAAGATCGGGATCTGGATCATTCTGGCCACTATGTCAAGTTCTTCACACTTAAGGGCGTTTCAATTTGATATTCATTCTTGTGTGCTCTACGGGCCCACTAGAACCTGATTTACTCAATAAGGTGAGTACTGCTATGCTGTAAAACTAGCAAAACCTAGTAGCGATTCATTTCAGGGCCACCCGCTGTACTTTTAAGTAAGTTTCTGTTCAAGTAGGTATCAGATTCTTAATCCCTTACGAGGGACGTATACGCGAGGTACAACCCACCGACTTGTTTACAAAAATACGCCAAGGTTGGCTGATTGTCCAAGCTTAACATACTGAAATGTTTTTCCCCATGGCCACTGCTACTGTCCAAAAATATAAACAAAAAATTGAGAGAAGTCCAAAAAGCAACCGCTATGAATGTTCGCAGGCAATTCGGTGAGTTGCTCCTCGCGTACATCCCTCGTTAATAAAGTGCAGAAACAGAACACAGGAGTTAGACCGAGAGCGGATTTGACTTTTAAGCTTTCTCTGGGAGAAAGTCCTGAAAGTCTTCACATGTACCGGTATGACGAATGACTTACACGAAGTCAACATAAGGAAGGAAAGATTGAGAAGGATTGGCCAGACTTTTTACTCCAGGTAGAATTTTATTGCTATACGATGCCTTGTTTTGACTTCACTCTACTATCAATTTCATTGTTCATTCACTTCCAGGAAGGAAGTCAACGGGATTAAGATTATTAGCAGAAAAGTTTACAAAGACGACACGACATGACAGATTAAGGTACTTAAAAAGGACTTATTCCAGTCCAACTATTCCTTATTACTATAGTGATCATACTGAAGTAGAATAGAAATCTTTTGTTCATTCCCGCAAGTGACGATTCCATTACTTGCAATATTGAATCCTGTCAAAGACCGATTTGTAGCCCGGGCTTGCATTTATTTCGGTAAGGTCGTAGTCACACACTCTAACCATACTCTGTAAAAATTGACGGAGAAAGGGCGAGAATGACCCGGTTTCCGTTTGGCCCCCTGTGTCAATTCGGCGGCATCTATCTCTTAATTGGTAATTTCTCGCTATATTGTGTGTAACACGCCAAGCCCTATCCCCTAGTGACCCGTTAAACTGAACGAAGAGTTTTATTTCAGGCTCGCCTTCAGAGGCAGGTCTTATACTAGGTGTTATTTTTAGGAGTATACGATTGCAATAGTTCACACCTTTTTCGAATAAAATGTTAGCACGACATGTAATAGCTAACGGTCATACGGTAAAAATTATGAAATTATGAAATTACACAAGATTATGGATAGAAATGTTCAAAATTTCAAAATCAACTTTCGGCAATATCGAACAGCAAATTTCAAAGTTTGGTAGTTCTTAATTTTTTTAAAATAAAAACGTCAAATATGAACATTAAAATGAGTTCTTACTTGCCGTGCTACTATTTCATTTGAGTAGTTGTGAATTTTGGTAATCATACATACTCCCAAGGAAAAAACACCCTGTGGATTGGATGCTGCAATGAATTAACTTTTGTTCCTGGAACCGCAACAACGATTTTCAACTTCAATCAAGGCAATATATACATAGAAAACGGCTTAGACTTAGACAATGGATTTCAGGTTAGAAAAAAGCGTGGAAGTAAAAAAAATGTAGGTCAGAGAAGAGCGGGTGCCGATATTTGCATCCTAAAGTCATACTTTATCCCCAATCTCTGGGACAAGGAAAAATGCTCACTTCCAAGACTTTCCCTTTGATGACAACATTATTTATTACAATGTACGCATCAATCATCCAGTTTCAAAGCCATACTGCCACTCTACGGCATACCAAGAAAACTTTGTTCGGGTTCATCTTTTACGTAAAGTTTTTAAGATGATGACAAAGATGAGTAGCAATTTCAGTGGTGACGGATCCTAGATATGTGCCTGAATTAGAGTAGCGCCACTTGTAGGAAATTTAATAAGAAAACTTCAAAAAACTTAATCCTACTTCCAAAATGAATTATGGTTATTTAATGATCCAATAAATCGCGAGATTTATTTTTGGTAAATAAAGGCAAAGAAATGATTCTCAACAATTTTCGTTGAAAGTTTTGAGCAGTAATTAATATTAAACAAGGCAAATTCACCATATGAATGTCTTGGACCTTCTAACTTCTATCAGGATGTTCGAATTGATCTAAATCTTGCAAATTCGAATTCCTGATAAAAATCTTGTAACAAAATCTATGCACGGAAGTTTAAAATTTGAACTTCACAACAGTGAAATCCAATTGAAACGTTCCTGGAATGAAACACATGATGCAACTCCTTCCTTCTCTTTTTTGGGGAGGTTTTCCGATCCTAATCAGATACTTGTCCAACATTAAACATTATTGGAAAATATATGGTTTGGTCAACTGCTCGTTCATGAATGGAAACTAGAAACTGATTCACGAAGAACTGTAGACTCCGACTTTTTATCCTTGAAGACACCAAATTCTGGGCGCAAATTTTGAATGGATTTGCCACGCTGAGTCACATTTAAATGGAAACTTTATTTTTACATTAAAATTTCTTTAAAAAAAATATTTTGTCAAAATTAAGATGTGGCATATGTGAATCTTGACTATAAGCTTTACTATTACCAAAAACATTGGAGCAAGAATTGTGAGCGCAGGAGGATTCGAACCATGGCACAGTCTTGCGCAGGAAGAAAAAGTCGGAGTCCATTCAACTTAGTGAAAATTTCTTAGTGCTGTATCGGTAAACTATATAGCGAATTGTCCTAGTTTGGTGGTGCCTAATCAGTCAAGTACAACATTAGGTTCTTTGCGTAAATGAAATATAAGGAAATCCAGGACAGAAACCAAGATCTAATTCTGAATTCCCAGGTGAACCCAAGGTACGGCTGAACAGGCGCAATTTCTGGATGATTTGACTGGAACGTGTCGGTTTCTGATATGACCTCCCTATTGCGTCACGCACCAAAACAAATGGAGGATTACAGCTAAAATTTGAAATCACAAGACCCTTGCAAAACAAACTCCGCACGAGCTTAACTCCTACGTTCTACATTATTATTTTTCAACGTCTCCAGCTCGTCTAGTCTTGTGATGTAACCTTCAAACCTTGACTAGAAATCTGATAAGATCAGAAGTATCTATTCAAGTCACGAAACCAATTTTCATTTTAAACACTCAACCCACTGTATTGGATAAAGATGAAGAGGTCATACACACTTCCACTGAGCAATCGACTGACTCCTTGGATCCCATGTGAAGACAAAGAAGTATTTAAATTTTATTGGAATAATTTTTTGAAATAAAAGGTAACGAGGCACTTGAAATGCTCTTAAGGTATTTGCTTCATTGGAAAACGCCTACTACATTCCAACCCAAGGAGGAGAAGTTCATTCAAATAATTGAAACTCAGTCAAGCCTTACATTTGTTTGGATGGGACTGAGACTTCTTCATTAAAACAGTCACAGACAATTCAATTCTAGTATTCTAGAAAAAATGAGAAGGAGGACGAGGACTAGAAGTAAAAGATAGTAATAAAAATTCCCCATTCCCTTACTTGAAAAAGTATTACCATTTCAAAAAACTTTACACTCTAATGAAAAATCTAGCGTCGTTTTATTGAGCACTTGGGTAGTGCATAGTGGATGGATTCCCGTCTTTGTATTCTGCGCATTTAGTGACATTATCCTAAAGAGTGCCTGTCAGAACATCTCAACAATTATTGGAAAGTTTACGACACAAATGCTCTAGTTTTAAAGACAAAGACTTTCTCTTTAATTGAAAAACAATTAAAATCTACATAGAGTCTAATCTAACTCGAATAACGAATCCCATTAGCCATCCCGTTAGTAATGCCGGATAATAGGTAGTCTCGGTATAACGTGCTTTATTATTTCACTCGTGGTAGTACGTTATAACGAGGATTTATAAAACAATTAAATCCGCCAGTCGAAGATGTGACATTTTGGCTTGTTCATACCTGCTAGCGGCAAAATTTCATGATATATTAATTTTATGCACAAATAATTGATTATTTAACACCTCGCCTATAATTATTTTGGTCACAGTGTTGACAAATCGAATTTAAACGAAGTTCGGCCAATTTTCTTGAATATATTATTATTATAGCGTTGCAATTACGTTCCACTAATTGATTGTAACGTTGAAGTTTAACTAGGACGGGTCTGGTCTTTAAAACTTGCGCACACGCACTAATACTCTGAAGAGTCAATGTTCAATCCTGACCTGGACAAAATATTGTCATCAGCTCCAAATAATAGAATTAATTCTGGGCGACTTTATTGGCACTGTGGATATTCAATTAATTTCTTAATTCAATTGTTTAAATTAAATGCGGCATGGCATATCTTCCACGGAACCGGCTCCAATTTTGATATATTTAAATATGCGTAGAACTATGAGAGTGAATTCATATGATTTTCAACACGCAGTGATAAAAATTGTAAAGAATATTTGCTTACCCGCTGATTCAGATAAAGATTTGACCTCGGGATCATGGGGTGCTTCCGTGTGACGCACCATCTCCCCGGATGGCATTCACTTGTTGAGATTGAAAAACTAGTTCTTGGCGGTTGTGACTGTGACTGTGAGGGTGGGGCCTGAACGGCGTGCCCTTGTCTCCAAGGGACGACCCTTACAATAGATGTAATAATTGACACTAAAATTTTTAACTAGTTTCGGGCTATACTGGCCCCTTGCGCCGAGCTATTTCGTTTAATCGCTCCTTATAATTTCACAGACGGAAAGGAATGGTAGAATTGAAGCTGAGTGAATCCAACCAGTCTTGAGTTTCCAGAGGATTGGATTTTCGTAAATTACGTCAGATGACGAGCAATGCTGGAGAAAAGGATCGATATTTTCCGCGCAGACTTCCTACATCCAAGAACACCTACGTTCTTTTCTTTTCCTCTTTTCCCATTCAAGAATTGTCCGGAGAAAGTTGGCCTAAGGGGAAATCCAGGGATGGTATGCATGCTATAAGACAAGTACTGGAGTCAGAACTCTGGACGCATGTATGTATAGCACTATCAAAACAATTTGCTCCCTAGGATTTCCTATCATGTACATGTCATACTCAAAAGTCTCGAGTACATTCGACTAACGAGTTAATTTATACCATACTTCTTCCTAGGTTAATTCATTTATTTCATGTTTGAAGGTGACCTTGCATGTGGAACTTCGAACTTGCAGGAGACGACCTTAACACAACAAACTATTTAGCGCGTTCTAACGTTGAGTGATTCTTAATAAAAAGGCGAAGGACGATATAAATGTCTAGTTTTCAGTCTCATTTCTTAAGTCCGGTATTTTCAATATTCCAATTAGCGCTATTTAATTAAATATTAATTGTCAGATTTTTTAAATGCCTCTAATTTAGCACTTGTAAAAGTACATTCGAAATACATACAGGTCCGATACATAAATATTTCTTGACAGAGTTAAGCAAACAGTGGGATATCGTTAGTTAGGCTAGAAATGCCGAACAATTTATGTATTAAAGTTGCCTCAATATTCACAATTTATTTAATAAATAAGTGTTTGTAGTTTCGAAATTATCTTGACTGTACAGGAATTCATCCATGCATATTTCTCGTTGCGCAAAAAACTCTATAATCCTTCCGGAATTTTCTTCCGAAATATTTTATATCCACCCTTTTAAATTCCTTTGAGCATTCGTGGTAAAAGTTACTTTCTTTTAGAAAGTCCGTTTGTGCTCTCCCCACAATTTGGAGTCATCATTATATTATGCATCGAACAGATTGCATTTAGCACGTGCATCTCAAGCGGCCAAACTATTATACTTTTTGGGGTTGTACGTTGACAAAAGTTGTTCAGGAGGTAAAGGGATACAACATGTCAAGATTTCAGCCAAATCCGAGCGCCTACTTCTGCTTGCAAGGAATGTGTGAATGTCGTAAAGACATGATTATCTCTTGCCTTGTCCCTAAGGTCCTAAACGCGAGGACGAGTACAGTACAACAGGAACGACGTAATTTCCATTACCGATTTCACACAAACTGTCTTAGTACAATTTTGACTGTTTATATAGCAATATACGTACTCCATCAAAGCCATTTCCATGTCGTCGACGACGGCCCGACCTTTATCCTTATTGCCTTGGTGACTTTTATAAAAATCCTTTGAGCACTTGGAGTGAATTTTCTCAGTTTATTTTTTGAGGATGATGTGAAAATGAATGAGTCCGCTTCCTCTTTCTCATGGCACTTGAAAATGTCAAGTAAATACATAAGGAATTGAATGAGTCATCTTATCGTTCTTCCATGCTAGGGCCACAAACATTGCCCCATCCGTCACGTTGACACTTATCCCAACCGAACGCCTCTTGTCACTCCAAAACTCCAAGTGAACCCTCAAGTGCTAGTCGCAAGTGCTCAGGGGATTCCATCTCCATCACACAATTTTTCCTTTCTTCGTTTTCATTTTCAACTTAGGATCTGGAGAAAAAAAAGCACCGAATTCGTGTATGGGATGAAAATGGAGTTTGATACCCCATCAAATCCGGGTACCTCGCGGATGCGGGAGAATGTCTGAGATAAGGTTCCCACGGAACCGTTATCCCTCTTGTTAGGTCCCAAAAGTTGAAATGATCAGCAAAAGTAAGATATACATTTTTCTCTCTGCATTCGGTATCTAGTATAAGCCGGCATTTTATTACAAACTTATGCACTAATGTAAGCTGGGTCTTTCTCCAGCTTTCTTCCTATCTGCTAATGGAGAAAGTTGTGAAAACCCATGAACTCTGAACCTCTTTGAATGAACAGAAGCCCGGGCTTCTAATAGAATAATCACGTTAATTTACTAAGACAGTACGTTAAAATTAAAGTCATTATCCCTTATAAAAAAAATTCCAACATGCAAAGAGCCGCTTTTCTCGGAATCTTCCACGTTCGTCAACAAAGGAGTTTGAAAGTTTTCGTGGTACCTTGTAATATCTCCGCCAAAATATTTACTTTCTCTGCAATTTTACTCGGAACTTCTCAAATGGACGACTAACACTTGAGTAAAAAGCTTTCACAAGTTTTATCGACATAACATCAAATCCTGACTTTCTCTCGGTTTGTGTTTCTGTGTACTTTCACACATGTGTGTACGTTGTAAATAATCGTTGGGAAAGATGACCAAAGAGAGAATGGCTTAATGAGAGTTACTCGAGCTCAATTTGCTTGTATGACATAAGTGGTACTAAATGGGTTAAATCGATATTTAAAAAAAAGCGCATTTATAGTTCATTTTAATTCAATTCAATTACAAGTGGTCGCAACTAGAGGACAACGACAATACTTAATAGAATGAACCGAAGTATTTTATTATAGAATGAACCGAATAATTTCATTTAACGCAGGAATTTTAATACATTCCTTACACATCACACTAAAATGCAGCAACTTTCTTCCGAACCCAGACTGTCCATATCTGGCTGACTCGGGCCTCGGGGTAATGACCTCATTAGGGGATTTGTCCTGAATTAAATTGGATTTTGAGCTTGACTGTATGTATTTTTATTTCTATTTCAAAGCAGGCCAGATTTAGTGTAAATATGCTGTACCAGTTCGAAATTGAACATTTGAATCATTTTCCAAGTTAAAGTTGAAGGGGGTGCTGAAAACCTTACCTCGATCTCCGATGTCATTGCTCCAACCCAGTCTCCCGACATTTGGCACAACTGAATTCTTCCAACCCAATAATAAAATGAGAGATAGCTCCGCTTCACTTCCTCTATAGTTTTAATATCTTCGAGTCTATAAAGATAAAAATTATTCGTCGTCGCATTCACATCTCGGATCCTCGCAGTCGCTGAAATCGACTTTCCGAATGGAACAGTCACACGCAAATGATCTGCGACTTCATTTACTGGATATTTTTGGTCCATGCATGCAAAGAACGAGAATGTGCAAGTAATAAAACCAAACAGCAAGATTTTACTCAAGGAATCGGATTTTTTAACATGATGTCGAGACTTTACTCTTTAATTATTTTTGCTAGTGCTCAATCAAAATACTCTTTTAAAGAATCCATTGGAAGGTTCGAAAAGTAATAAAATGTCATTGGGTGGGAAAGTTTCGATAGAATCCGTTTTTTAAAAACACGGCGGAAAAACGAGGCTTTTCCACACGGGGTATTTTATTTCGACACCTTCTAAATGATTCTTCTGGAATATTCTGCAAAACTTCCTGGCAAAAATTCGGGGGTCACCAGCATTCATTTTCCGAACGAAATAATTACCCGAATTCTAAAACGTAATATTCGTTTCAACGGTCGGTGCAACCTTAACATTCCCAGCGTCCACCGTTAATAACCATTTCGTGAATTTCGCCGACGACAATATATATTAATATTAGAACTGGCATTATAATTAAATTAAAATGTATGCCAGTTAAATAAATTATTTTATTAAAGACCCACCACAATGAAATAGACAATTATTTATTCAAATTGCATATTTGACAAATCTACTTCATATCAGTGTAAGGTAAAATAATTTTCAGGTGCTTAATTTGATTGCTATATAATTATTATCACAGTTTTTATTCATGGAGACGCTCACTTGATGGATGATGAATGTCAGAGGTTTACCTAATTTAGGTCCAGAATCTTCGGTCATAGTCGCAGTCATAGTTCGCCCCAATTTCCTTAAAAGTAATAAAAATTCAAAATTCTGTTATATAATCCTTACTGGAACGATCATTCAAGTAAGATATGAATTGTGATTGGCTTATGGGAATTATTTTAAATGCTATTACAGTTAGTCGTATTTACAGCCATTAGTGATCGATTAGAAGCCAGGTGCCGAATTGTAGTCAGTACTCAAATAAAAAATATATCAAAATGGAGATCTATAATCTAACACGTCCTTTCACACTAATAGTGTCAAAGGCGTCTTTATATAGAGAAGACAATTCGGTTGGCACCAAACCAAACAAGGTGAGGGACGGGTTTGGGAGCCAGAGGGCGCTGGCGTTTCATTTCCAAAGGCCGGAGTAAAGAAACGCATGTGCTATCCCAGCTTCCTTGTCGTGGGTTTGACGCCGAATGGATATTATTAATCAGTAGAGTTGCACAAAATTTAAACTAACTAAATTGAATTAGAAAAGTAACGAGGGGCTGCAGAATGTCCTCTCTATATAAAGCCATTCGATACTTTTAACTTTTACTACTTTCACTCACTTTTCGAACCCTGTAAAGAAATCGCTTGAAGGTGCGGATTTGTGGATATGCGTCGCTTCTCTTTATCACCCCCGGTGGAATCCATTTTCTTATCAATCTTGCCCCGAGTGCCTGTACAAAGAGGAAGACAAAAGAGACAAAGACTAAATTAGTGAGTAATGTGTAGAACATCCGACCCCGTATTAAAGAAATTAGTCCGAAAACCATTGTTTGTCATAAATTCTGGACAATTATCTCAGGACGGACGTTAGGAGTACACGTCACGTTCCGCCATGCCGCAGCCTTTGGTCATAAATTGTGAAGATGTTCTTAGGTATGTGTTTATATGTCCATGTCCGGTACCTTCGTACGTGCCCCGTCATTCTGACAAATGGTTAGGAGAGACCTGATAAGAAATGAGTTATGGGACGCCAGAGCAGAGCAATTCCAAACAATCCCAATGGCTTTCACATATAAACTCTTGTGTTCTACACAAGAACTAAATCCAAAAGGTTTTTCCCCGCAAGGCAACAGAGAACAAGAACATGACAAAGAAAATTCAAGACCACTAGGTACTGGTGCTGTGGTGGGATCGAGTGAATTAAATTAGTCCTTGGGCGAGTTATTTTCTAGCACAAGTGGCTGAAGACCATTAGTACCTTAGGCTTCGTTTTCAAAATAATATACAGTTGCATTAATTGGCTTAAGTAGCATTAAAATACGTTCTGGCCCATCAAGGAAGCAACATTGGGTGCTATACACTCGACTATCCTGAGTTGTGGGATATCAGAAGTCAGATATTAAACATTCTTTGTGAAATATGGCTTATTGTCATTTTTACGAGGGAGAGTGCCCTCAACCTTTTTTTGCAGGTTCAGAATTCACCTCAGTTTGACTAATAACTGCACTATCACCACACTGCATCAAATGTCTTCCACCATGATTACGTATCCTCGTGGTACCAAACTTTCCTACCCCACTGGAGCACTTTCACTGATTTATGAAAGTGAAAGTGGGGGAGACCCTTAGGTTCACAGTATCACAGTATAATTGCTTCTCTAACAAGGAAACCACCTTTTGTGTAACCTGGTATTATTTTTACGTCTGAAATGATTCCATTGTGTGAGATAATAACGTTTCTACTTATGGTTCCGTAAAACAGCTATTTTCTTGATCCTATTGAATGCTAATCTAACACGACGACTTAGAATTGAAAATCTTCCCAGAATGCTAAACTCTCTCTCTCTCTACACGACCTTAAGAAATTCTAAATACTGATTACCCACCTTGAAACGAGAAACCCCCAGGACGAGCAATGCGCACCTTGTCATACTTTTGTCAGAGTTTCATTCAATCTGCTCTCCTTAAGGCCGCTACGTGGTGAATGCAGATGTCGGGTTTTCTTTTTCAGGAAGTATGGGTGAACCTCAACCAAAATTGTTCCATCTCCGCCAGTCCTGTCACTGGAGCTTAAGTTCATGTCATCAAACCGGAACTTTGAGCTCTTTTTGGTGAACACCAATCGCGAACTTTTATGATGATGATGGTTTGCTGCCGCGATGAGTGGAGATTGTCCGCTCAGGAGTATCCTACATTCTTGGTCATCTGAAAGGGCCGAGTGGTCCGTATCTGTCAGAAATACGCCACCTTTCCGACGCGCCGACGAGGTGGAGGATTTTCTTTTGTAGAAAAGCATTGTCACTGTCCCAACACCGGCCAGAAAAATTGTCGCTCCGAGGCATATGACCAAAATGGCAGGGGTTGTGGCTGAAATACAAAAGAATAGGTAAAAATATACATTTCAGGCAAGTTGATGTAACCAGACTTGGCTAGTACATACATTACTCAGATTAATAATCGGCTGTACCGTCAAACAAGGAAATATATTTCGTAATCAGCAAATCCGGATTGACCAAAATCAAACGGGTGAGACCAAGCACCAGTTCCATTTAGGTGAAGTCCGTGAATTTTGTACAATCAATTAGAGACAACAGGCGGGACAGATATTAGTTTGAATTGATCATACGATTTCGAGTTCGAAAAATTTCAAAAATTAATTAAAAAACATATTTGAAGGATGATTTGAACTTCTTCAGAAATTATGATTAACCCTTGAGAGATAGGAAACTTGCGAACTTGAAAAGTGAAGGGAAAATATGTGACGTAATTATCTGTGTAAATAATTTCGGCTTTCCGATAGAAATTCATAAACACTCAAGTCACGCGAATGTCGTTCGATGAGGAAATTAGGCAATAATTTCTTCTATTCTCTGAACCTGCTTATTTGTGATCACGGCTCTATTGTCAAATGTCTGCAGGCTTACCATGTGAAATAGTTTAGTTGTTAACAGAAGATTACAAATAAATTTGGTAAAAAATGTCCAAAAGAATTGTCCTCCTATATTTAAACAGAAACGCCGCAAATTTGGAATTCTGGATTCAGCCATACAATTTTACCTCATTCACTGCCCGTTTTCGAAATCCTGCGTAAACTACTTAGCTTCAAAAGTAATCCTCATGTGACTTTTCTAAATTCAATCAACCCAAACAATTCTCACATTAAGGGTTTATAAACATTTTGCATGACATGTGCATCAGCGCGTAGCGACAGTCGAAAAGAGATTTTAAATCTCTCGGCTTAATATATTACGAAAGCAGCCTGATTCGACCAGTCAACAAGGACTTAAAATCGTCTTACGCGCTCTAATGTTTAGTGAACGCACCAAATCATTAGCGCAATGCAAACATTGGCGTCTGAAAAGCTCACGAGCTGTCAAATTAGTGAATCCCACGCCCACGCGTACTGTCCGTCCACGCTCAGTGAAATGTTAGTGGCGGTCGTCTATTTCGTTATTCTAAAACTCCTGCATGTACATAACGTAACAGCGTGAAACGTGCGTTTTGTAATTGATTTCTCATTTATGAACTTTATGATAATCCGAAAGGACCTTACCACTCTGTGAGTCCTCTTTGGTTTCGTGCCAAATTGTACTTGGAAATGAAAGGCTGACTTTTATCGGTTTATGGTCCGGGTGCTTCGCAGTCGAAATAACTGTTTTGGGTTTAGAGCTACGCATTGTGGCATATTGACCCAATGAGACAGAAAAACTTAAGGGGTTCTACTACCCACACCTCGAGGTACCTTTCAAAGGCTAAATGGAGAGCCAATTCATTTTATACGAAAAATTCAAAAATAATTGACAGTACTTACGGCTTAAAAGACGAGAGTAGTTTATGTAGAATTAGTCTGACCAGAGCCAAGACAGCGCAGTAGTAAGGGGTTCCCTAACTGCTACCTGTTGGGACGGGATTCGATTCCCCGAGTCTGGTATTTCTCAACTCCCACTTTTTCTATACTGTGAGGTTTTTACCTTGCGTACGCAGGGATTTCGTTTTCATAAATCAGTAAAGTACCCCAATTCAGTAGGAAAGTCAGATGCCATGCAGATGCCCAATGATGGTTAAAACGCATTGGGTTAGTGTGGTGATAGTGCAGTAATGAATTCTTCAAAATTGAGGTGAATTACGAACCTGCACAGTAGAGTATTGGGCTTTCTTCCTCGTAGAAATAACAGACAAGCCTTATTTGACAAAGAATATGTGATATTTGAATTCTGTCAGCGCACAACTCAGGATAGATAACAAGTCTAGAGTATAATTCACAGTTTCCTTTAAAATTAGTCTACCGAGAGATTTAGACTCAATCTCAATGTTGGTAAGGTCTTTGTGTGTTTAAACTATTTAGTTTCTTCATCATAGCGGGATGGAGAATTTGAGGGTTTTATGGGTGGTTGTTTTGGATGGTAAGCTACTTTGTGTTTTAGGGGGAGGATTCAAAATGAATTTGGTCTAATCAACCTCATCACCATTACTCTCCGTCTCCGTGAGTTTGGAACGGAGAGTCATGACAGAAAATCCATATTATTCATTTTCATTTTCACGCTTGATGATGATAGGAGAGTGATAGTGATGAGTGCGAAAGCGAATCCATTAGTTTCTCCAAAAAAGAAACTTTCCAGGAGAAGAATAAATTGGCGAACTCATCTTTTCCCTTCTCAGCGTATTTTTGGACTCATCTTGATCTCACGAGCACATTTGGAATGAAATTAAGTTCAAGACTTTACAAGTTCTTCTTTTCCTACCCTTGGCTTTGGCTTATTAGCCTACGGTTCAACTCTCTACACTTTCACTCATGCAATTTGTCTTTTTTTTTCGTTTGAAGTGAAACTCGAAACAGAAAAAATATGCAGAAAAGTAAACAAGGCGAGTAAATTTAGACATACGTGCACTCTCTCACTTCAAACGTCTACGTCGAATAAATGAGACGTGTTTGAAAATAGTTACACAATTAATTAGTGATCTGCTCTTACTCAGCCAAGTTAAACAGCTCGGAATAAAACCTACAAAGCTGTACCGTACTCGGGAATTTTCTAATTGACCTAAAAATAAGTATTTCTACAGGTTGGTTCAAAATGTGAAGGATAGAGTTGGCTTATTCACTTTTTCAAGATTACAGCGGACTTCTTAGGTGACGATTTTCCAGCTAAAGTTATTCAGTAAATTAAAACTATTGAGACACAGCTCGCGCAAGGTCAACCAGGTGACCCAACGACCCGCTGCAATTTCTACAACATCATAAATGCTCTAGTTCTTGCCGTAATGACTGTGCGGTGTCATTTATACAGATAATTTTTCTTAACTTGAGGGATGATAACAAAGGATAGAAGTTATGAATCCCCTGTACATGTGGTATTTAGAAATTCGTTATTTGTTGCTTATTAGATAATCCCTACATAAGTTTTTAAGTATTTGAACGGAAGTTTGGGTTAAAAGGACCCAAAATGCTGAATAGTTTTGTCTGCTGGGTCGAGTGTTAACAAAAATGTAACCGAAATTCGCCGTACCCACAACTGTACCCGTATTTCCTACTACTTTCTCTTTACTTTCCCTCTCTAGGCCAGGAAACTTTCTGTTTTCACTCTCATCCCATGCCAAACCATATAGGAAGGGAAAAAAAACTTTTTCTCTCCTGAACCGCCGTCGTCGCCCTTTTGTTTCTCCCTTAACACCGCACAAAGTAAAGAAATTGAAGTGAATCGAAAAGTTAGATTTCACTCAAGTGAAAGTGGTGAAGGCCGATTATGTGTTACTATACTGCCACTGACTACCTTTGGCTTGGAAACTTTGAAATTGCTTTTCCATGTCGCCTTTCATTAGTTTTTACAAAATTTCCCTTTAGTACTCAACCCTCATGTTCTTTTTCACCTGCATATCTTACCTAGAGTTCATTTTCTCAATTAATAATGCAAAAACTAATTACGTTGGGGTCATTTCCAGTTACTTGTTTCTGTCATTTTCCCTGACACTCGCTAATGGACTTACGTTTAGAATTATCTGATCATTCCGGTGATTTTTTTAACGTTTGGATCAAATATTCATAAGCTCATTATTAATTTCTACTCTATGTTATGTGCTTTTTTGTTATTGTGCTCTTCACTGTGTTCCACATGTAATTTAGACACCTAATTGACGATCTGTGTACAATTTTATTGACACATGACACTAAATACTATAATTGCACTTTTTGCATTGCCTTTTCTAAAAAAGTAATGCTTACTTTAGAATGGAACTTGCCAAAAACAATCGCCACTTTCGTAGTTCGTAGGTTAATTCCTTACATTTAGTATAATGGACAGGTGCAGACACAAATGGAGGAAAAGGGTCAATATTGGGGACACAGAAGCTATAAATTTGTTAGTGTAAAGCCCGTTACGTCTGCAAAGACCGTTTGACCTTACGACAAGAAAAAGCATGAATGCACACACAAACAGGAAACCTGTCATCGATTCTCGTCTATTAATTCTTCACAGGAAAACTTAACCAGGTAAGAGGTAGGGAAGGCAGTACTTAACAAACTACATGCAACTTGCATAATATATTTCGCAATACTTTTTTCTGGTCATTATATAAAATTTGAACTACAATTAAACTTAATCACTGACTGCCTGAAACCTGAATGCAAAAGCTGGTACAAAATTCCGCAGCTTAAAAATAAGACATGGGTGTTACCACACAAGTTAAGTTCTTAATTTCAGTGACTGTTTAGAAATCACATCCTCAATTACTGCCACACATTACCATTTAAGACACAAATAACTTTTACTGTAGTAACTAATGTTGTATTAACATTAAATAATTTATACTCGACGTATAGAACGTCATAATCAATTGCGGACACTTTTTGTAAATATAATAATCAGGAATAAAATTACGAATACTCACCAGCAAAATGTGATACAGTCACCAACATTTCGAGCACCATATCTTCACCGTACTTTTCCTTCAGTCAGTCGAAGTATGAGATCATCTCACGTAAATTTCATTTAATTATTTTTAACTTGTATTATTACATCGTTTTGCAAAAAAAAATGTTTAGTTACAGTTCTTATTAATTAACAAAGACTCGGGATGTATTTGTCAATTCAGTTCAACTTCCAGAAGTCATTTTTACCACAGTTTTATTTCTAATTTTCTTTTTTGAAAAATTATGATTAATTCTTGGGTGTGCCTATCAGATTATCGGTTGTCGAGGATTCTGAGTTTTCCTACGTGGAAAATAGATATGAATAATTTTTTTTCTTGCACAGATTTATTTTAATTACGACGCTAATACGGAAGGGAAAGTAATTGTCCTGATTGATTATCTTACATTCCAGACATATTAGTTAATTTGACAATGTATACATAAAATAATTTTAGAGTTCGATTAAGACGTTTTCGGAAGAATCGCTTCCTACATTTCTGTCTTTGTGACTGTGACCTCTGACCTTAATAATTATTAAATCTGAGTTCTGGGTTGGTTTCGGGCTTTTGGGGAATAGTGAATTGAATTGTATGTTATGTGATGTTGGTGGAGAAAGGAGGACGTGAAGATTCGGAGGACGATAGTGAGAGACTGAGGTGAAATTCGATTTTCTCTCGTCTTTTTCGCCCGGTTCGGCAAGCACGACTGACTCTGTGAGTCTCTCCACTTCCAAAATTCAGGACTGACTATATAACATTGGCTCCAAAAAGAAGAAGAGAAAAAAAAAATAACCCACCGAAACTCGGAATCTTTCATTGCCTTTCCCTTCTTTCTTTATTTTCTCCGGTGGTGTAGTGCTCAAGCGTCCCATGAATTTCAAGCCAAGAGCCAGAGTCAGAGCCAGGCACTGAATTGCTCACCTACCTTGAAGCATTGAATTATTTGGAAGTGGAAATGAATACGTTCAATTTTCGGATTTCATACCTCTGAGTCTGAGTCTCAGTCCTTCAAGCTGTATGGCCTAGTAGCTGAACAAAACCAAAATAAATTTGACGTGACGGGTTTTGAGGGGTTCTCAAGAGTTTTCATGCCACAGCTATCAATTTGGTTTCCATTCTAGTGTGTAATATGACATCTACATCCTTACAACTATTTCCATCTTCCATTTCAAGTTTTGTATTGGAACGGTATTGTAGTATTTGCGGTCTTCTAACTTCTTACAGTATACAACGACATGTCCTTCCATTTCTGTTAAGCCCGGATTCCATGCGGCAGTTACTTGCTGACAAATATTCGCATTCCTTGTGTACATGACGATGTTCATTTTCCCGGCTTGGAGAAAGTCGATTTTCACTTCAATTAAAATGTTGCAGATTATTTCCTCCAAATGCTCCAAAAATCCGTTAAGAAATCCAACTCAAGTGGTTCTTCTCATGCCGATATTTAAGCGACTTTCAGCGCCGTTGTGCGCATCGTATTTTCTAGCGGAATTGCTCCCTAATTCGGTCATAAGATTCTTTACGAAATGTGTTCCTCCCTATTTGACGAGTCCCCTGATTGTTGTGTCGGAAGGGAGGAAGCGTTGGCCAAATGTTATATAACACCATGTAAATTGAACACAAATAAAAGTGCCCACGCGGCATGAAATGCAGCTGACTTTCAGTTTACGCATTGTCGAGTGGAATTTGTGAAAGCGCTTCCCTGTCAATACTCACCAGTTGTAAATTTCTAGTCTGAAAGAATGTGAACCAAAATTCTTTATTTTAAAAGTACAAGGAAATCGGGAATTAGCTGAGTACGAGCGTGCTTGAGGAAAATCATTTGCATTTGTTATGTGGTCAAATCTGATTGGACTAATCAATCTGATTGGACTAATTATTCTGATTAGACTAATTATTCTGACTGGACTAATAAATTGTCTAATTCGATTAATTGGTCATTGTTTACTATAACTGTGCACATTGTTCGTGTGATTAATTTCTACAGCATTCTTAATTATTCAATTGGGAAATTGTGTTGCTTTATCAAACAATATTTGTCCCCGAATTAGAATTTCTTTCAATCAGTGCTGTATAATTTGTTGAGTGCACGAAAGTTTAGACATATACATACATAAGGTGCTGCGTTATCAAGTGGAATATTTGGCAATCAGGAGACGTTTCTAGTAGTTCTGCGAAACATGTAAAATATTATTGCAATGTTTACTAATAGAAGTGTAAGACTTACGGCAAATTTATTATAATTGGAAATCGGCATGCAACGCAGAAATTGACGTGAAATTTGATTGAAACAAAGATGGTGCCTTTATCTAGCGTCTACCAATTATTGTTCATTTTTGGCGATCGTTGTGAAAATATACTATCTTACAATTCTTAATTTTTTCTTGCTTCCGTTATAATTTACCAAAATACAGGATTCTCCCGTCAGTGAAAAATGTATTTAACATGCATACGGCTGTTACGGCTGATTCTTGGCTACTGCAGTTTTTGAGATACCATGCTGACGCCGGAAAACACAGTACGTTATGCATTTCAGATCCTAGAGTGGTTTCATTTACGATTGAGTCTAATTTTACTTTGTTTCCTCGAAGCGAATTCTTTGCAGTGTGACGAAATGAATAATTAATAGTACGGTTTGTAAATGACGTTTTCTTCCAAACCTTATGAACTCATAAGCCGCGAGTCTTTTCTTATCTCGATCAAACATTGCGGATTTACATTACATTTACCACCATAGAATATTTGCACAACCGGAAAACCACCATATGTTAGTTTATCTCCTCCACTTTCAACCATTGGTTTTCTATTCGGGGTGAACCATAAAAACGCGAACTCTTTTTTAACATAGCTTTGTTCAGGTCGGGAATAGATAAAAACAATTATTAGAGAGATGCCCTTGATGCAGGTCGACTATATAGTGCAATGCATCGCTACTGTGAAGAAACCGGTTTTCACTTGGTTCTCAGAAATATGTAACAGGAGGGGATTTGCCAAAACGACAGTTTCCCACATTATTTGCAAGAGTAGCAACTGCAGCTGGATGGTGTCAAATGTCTCGTGTGAGAATCAAGACATAAAACACGTATCTGTAGGACATTATGGGTGACAAAGGTGCTGACCTATGGTCTCCTTTGTCTTAGGGGTTTAGGTACATTATGTAAGGAGCAAAATTAGATATTATCTAGGGAGGATAGATGAAGCAGGCATTCAAGTGTTAGAAAGCAACCAGGACAGGAAGAATCAAAATAAAGTGTTAAAAGTAAAATAACCAAAATAATAAAAGTTTTCTTTTCCTTTTCAAAATACTTTTGTGTACTTGTGAATTAATTAGCATCAGCAACGAGAACCATACTTTGTGGGGAAATTACCAAGGATTCCCCGCACTACACATGATTTAAAAAAGCCTCCGACTTACCAAATGTTTATTCGAGGCTTTCGGGTATTCCGTATGTGTTCAGAAATATAAATCGCACCGAACGAGGCGACTACTTTTGGGTTACCCTGTATATTTTGAGCATCATCACTAAGTTCTCGGTTGTCATTATTGACGAAAACTGAAACTGACTCAGTCATCACTTGGCACATAATATCAGTACGATAATGTCTGTGGCTAATACCCGTTTCGTCTTAAAATCAGCTTTTTTGATTATTTCGACAATTTTACATTGTACACTGGGTGAGACGGAGAATGGCGAAGCTGTGTTTGTGCGAGGTGCCATCGGAACATCCGTGGAATGTGGAGAGAGATCCTGTGCCCTAAGTTGTCCTCCTGTCTACACTGTAAGAATTATTTCCTAAATTATTCTATAAAATCAAATAATATTTAATAATTTTATTAAATATCCTCTAATTAATTAAAATTCGCCATAAAATATGGTCAAACAATCGTACAAATACGAGCGTTTGCTTTAAGTTTGGTTAAATGGCTTAAAATGACAGCGAACCACGGCATGTCCGCTAGAGAGATCGAACTCAGCACATATAAGAATTTCTAATTTTTCTTATAACCCGTACAAGTGTAATTTGTTACAGGTAACTCCATGCGTGTCAAGAGCAAACGTGACCTGCCCTCTGCAGATGATTCAAGCAAATGACCCGAACCCCACCTATACTCACGAAATATTTTATGGTCCCACAGTCACTTTCAATTTTTACAATATGCGTTGGGCAGTTTGGCTGGTGGTGAACAACGGAACAGCAACACTGAGTATGATGAAGCAGATAAAATCAGACACAGCCATTGATTGGTGCATTCCTGGGATGTCATATGAAAACTCTAAAGGGTGCTATTGGCAGAATTATACAATCCAGGCTTGCTCGAATTTTTTTGATGACGATAGCAATGCTATTTTGGAACCGGTCGCGTCAATCAGGGTTATCCCGGATGACTTGAACACTTTCCCAAGCATAGATGTTTTTGATGTCTTTTACCAAGTGGGTTGCAAGAATCGATGTGGTGTGGCCGGACTTGCATGTTGCGATAACGGTAAGTAAAAATACATTCGAATTGCATTGAAACGACCTTGAGTAGGTACAGACAGTCTATTGTAATGTAGGACACTAACAGAATTCAAAGATTTATGAGCTGGTAGGTTGAGAACATGTTTCAAATTCTCAAAAATGCAAGGGCACTTACTTGGAACGGCTTAAGCAGTAGAAGTTGTTCCACTTTGAACGAAGACTGTCCCAAAACTAACTCTTGCGGACCAAAACTTGCCCACTACCACAAAATGTCTAATGTTTCTCAGCGTAGGTCGTTTGTCCTATTTCGTTTTCATGCTCTCGATCCACTTCTCAAAAAAATAATTTTGATACACCTAGACTTCACAACTGGTTTCATTTCATCATCATCAGAAAACCGCTAGTCCCTCAGACTTACTTAAATTACAAAACAGGATAGGCGTCCACACGGTAAAAATTCAGTTAGAAGAACTCAATCACTGTCTCAAAAAATAGAGTAATTTTGAAAATGCAGGATAGAGTTCACACAAAATTAAACCTAGGTCAGGCACATATATTATATTAAGCTAATTAGCAAATTTTTAGTCTTTCTGCTTTATTGATAGTGATAGTGTTACTTAATCTTTTCTGTACAGATGCGTCCACTTTTAATACGGAGGGATGTGACTACATTATCGCACCGGTTGTTCTTCAATTGATGCTCGTACTAGTTTGTGGATTGACTATGTTATCATGTACATCCGTTTTCGTTCTATATATTCTGAAGAAATTCTTTGCAAAACCAAAGAGAAATACAGGTTTTGCCAAGTTAGTTGCCGAAACTTAACAATATATTGTGAGGCTTCATGCATAAGCGTTTCGCAAATATTATATTCGCAGTTACAGGTCGGTTCATTAATTATCCTCAGCAAGCTGGAGTAATATTTCGATGTAATTCAGTGTTGCGATACAGTTCATGACTTTTGTAATTAAAAATTATTTGATTAAAAGTTCTCTAGAAAATTACATGTGAGTGTATGCTAGCTACCGACTTCATTTCCAGATTTCATTGAAATCGGCAATTTCCAAAATGAGACAATATTATTGCATTTTCTCATTGGTGATCCCAAGGGCGGAAATCTTTTCCTACATGTCGGGTAATACTCAAAGGTGCTCACTGGAGAGCTGCATTTTCCGCACCCATAACGGTTAGAAATAAATGAATTGTTTGAAGAGTATTGCCCTACCTACAGGGGAATTCTATCAACGAATATTGGGTAAAACTTTCCTTGGAATTATTAAACTTTTTCATGTCCAATTTTATGGTTAAGGTACACCCTTGATCTATTCCATTACGCTGCACTGGATAATTGGGCCGGGAAGGCTTCAAGTCATTCGAACGAAAGGTCTGATTTGTTCAGGACTTTTCTCCTCCACGTGTAATGTAGTTGACCATTGGCATTTGGCATGACGTTGAGTCAGCCTTGAAAGGAAATATTAATATTTTCTTCCAGCAAAACTTTTCAGTCATAGCAAATAAACTTTCCCTTTACTTTCACCGATTCCACTTCTTGAAAATCCCTTGGAGTTTGAGTTTCTGCTTGTTTTCCCTCCTTTTTCTTGACTTCTTTTCAAACTATTCACAAGGAAGGCACATTGTGTGTGCCTTCATGTAAATGCTATATTGACTGAAAAATGTTGATTCGGGTGTCCAGAGCATAATTAATGCCCGATTTTTATGATTTGTCGATATACGTTGCATTTTTTGATTGAAATGTAAAGAAATTGTCAAATCATTGCAGCTAATGAGGAAACAAAATATAATGTTATATATTGAGGAATCAGTCTTTATATTTCTAACCAGGATTTCCCGATATGCATTTTACAGGTCAAATTGTTTCCTTATCAGAATTCGAACCCATGTCTGTCTGTCTGCCTTGCTGATTTAACTTCGGAGACCAATATAAATAATATATCCTTTCCTCTCTCAGTTCCTATTAAAAAAATAACTCACGAATCAGAAAGAATACTGCTGATTCAGAGTTTGAACTCGCTAGTGAACCCTGACTGAAAAAATCCGTCACTATTAATGGGTCATACGTATCTTACGCTCTCGTAAAAATCAGTCAATAAACATCATCTGTAATAAAATTTCATGTTTGGCTTGGCGTAAACCGCGACTGACCTAAACTTTATGTCATTTTAAATAAAATATCTGACCAGAAGAGCACACAAATAAAATATTTAATAAAACCAAAAAATTAGAGGAAGAATAAAATCTCTGAATTCGTTTTTGTTAGAGGAGGGGCGTTTGAATCCCAGTTTATGATGCCACCTTGCAAAACCGAAGACTTTTAGTGCGTATCCATATTACGCCAAATATCTAACAAAATTGAAAGTACTGGAAGGTATCATTAAAGCACGACCAACCGTGGGATTAGTTCTTTGGGAAAATAGCACACTTTTATTGTCTTCCGAAAGCTTGGTTTGTAGCATGGCAGGACAACACATCTGTTTTTCTCCTGTTTAGAAGAATTTACTCCCGCACGGACTTCTAATTATTGTTTTGAACTAATACTAATGGAGTTGTTCTTTGTTTTTATTTCTTGACGAATTGCAAAACTTTCTCTTTATGTCGAATGAGCATGAACGGAAAGTTTCCTTTGTTTAGCCTCAAGTGTTTCGGTTCTCTCAGAATAGAATAGAATAAAAGGAATTTCGTCAGACAGTCTAAACGAGGTCTATCGTCTATTCACCCACGCATTAAAATATCTAAAATAGATCTACCTACGCAAGTTTTCAGAAATCCAATCCAATTGCGCAACAAATGTCGAGCCTACAAATTAATGAAAAGAGGAGCGTACATACCGTAAATGACATAATAGAACCCGATTACCTACTAGAACACTTGCCTCTAATAAAAATCGCAACTTTCTACGTCTTTCTCCACATTAATTATTGGAGAAAGTTGTGAAAGACTTTGACCTTCGAACCGGCCCGACTGAACGGAGCCTGGGGGTTTCTATTTGGTCATGTACGGTTATTATGCCTCGATTTTGGATAAATCCAAAATGTTCAAACATTTTGGAACGAATTCGGACCTCTAATTAATTAAAATTCGAAATATTGACACATTGCGGTAGCATGTGTTTGGTCTGTACTTCAGTTGAAACGGTATGTATTTACACATATGTATAGAATGGTTTCGTGCTTGCTGTTTAATTATCGTGCTTCCCAGGATATGCATTCACAAATACTAACGTTGATGTGATCATTGATTGTCTCGTCTTTCAGACACATGTTATGGTGAACACGAACCCCTGCACCCCCGCTGCCAAACGAGGCCGTCCAGAAAACCAGAGACATACATTATTGTAGCCCAGTATTTTAGTTTTACAGAAACATCAAACAGGAACAGCGCGATATAAGAATGTCGGATACTCTGTATCGAAATTAAGCTTAAAAAGCGCTGGTTTATAAAAGACCAAAAACAAAGTCGCGTGTCCTTGAGATGTGACACGTGGAGTCACAAATGTTTTTATCCAATTAATCCTTTTATTTATTAAACTTTGTTATCGTTGGGACAAAGAAGACATCTAATGGTAGCACAATATGTCTGACTTGTCACGTCAGAGATGCCCTACCGTATTGTGAAATGTCAATTTTATGTCCCACTTAACACGAACTGTGCGCTACACATTTCCAAGGATATTTGTCTTGTGAACTGGCAGGCCATAGCATAAGGCGTTATTGAACCACATAAAAAATGTTTACTCCATTTGTATGACATGAACCTGATGAAGTTTTTATTCTACTTGAGAGAAGAGCGCAAAGGACAACCTGTAAATTATCCCCTAAACAAAGAAGTGTCAGTCCGGAGCGTACATGTGGCTCGTAAGAAACTCGACCTTCTCATTTCTATGTCAAAAGATTTTTGTTTCACTAAAAAGAAAGGTCAACCGGGGAAGTTGACAAATGGACAAATAAATAGGAACCTCATTACATTCATAATAGGTCAGGTCCACGGTGCGCTGCCCACACCTCACGAGAGACTTCATTTTTAAAAAAATCGGTTTTCAGATTTTGAAATTCCACTTGACCAGCATTATATAGCGTCCGCGATGATGTGAAAACAGCGAAATGAATAGGGGTAGGATAACACGACCCATTTTGGTTAAGTGTGCCAGTGAGCCCCATCCCCAATCCTCCATTTGTGGGCAAATAGGAGGACAATTTGGCATTCTCGCACCAATGCGGGGAGAATTAGTCCAGCCTACCCTACTCTAATCAAAAATGTCCGAGAATCCTAACTTTGATTCCGGTTGAATGGTTAGATTCGAAATAAAACGACGTCAACAAAAAACCTCCCGGAACCTTTTTAAGAAATTGAAACCAGAAGGAAGCGAAATACGAAACACAACATTTGAGCTGGAGGTCGAGGTTAAGTCCCTGGGAATTTATTTTACTCGTATTTTACCCCAACAGAAGGTTCCTAAGACTGGATTTCTACTTCACATGTCACATTGACCTAAAGATTCCGGAAGACCTATAAGAATGGACGTCAGTTATTTTGACAGCTCGTACGGATTCCCTGTCTGTTCCAGTGTTATTACTTTACTTTTTTATGAACTGACAAGTCCGAAAGTGGAACGATTTCGAAAAAGAAACACAAAGAGAGAAATGTAGGCGCACTTTTATTACCTATAAAAGCTGTCTTATTCGCTTTCCTTTGTTTGTGTTGAGTTTGTTTGTCCACTAATCTCTTTTGAAACTTCACGAACACCATTCAATGATACTAAACCAATATTTATTTGGTTTATTACTTCATTGGAATCCCATTCGTCGAATACTTCCCAATTACATCCAATTCTCACGCTACGCTATCCACACAGTCTATGATTCATTTTGTTGACTTATTGGCTAAGATAACTTTGAACAAAATCACCCACATTTTCAAAAAGGTCGTCTAGGATTTTCTAACAGTAATTATCTACAGCGGCGATTCCATAAGGCCTCAAGTCGCAGATCCGAGTTCTAGCTCACTTGCAAAATGATTGCAAATTAGTATCAAGTAAGTACTACATTGTGCTTCTGAAATCGTCGTAAGCCGCAGTAGCTGTTCCAATCAGCCAGGTGTAACGAGACCGGTGACCTTTTCCAGTTTTACCCGACATGAAAGTCGCGGACGTATTCCCGTGTATCGGGGAATATGGAAGCACCCCAGCACTAGCGAAAAACTCCAGTGGCCACAAACTCCCCTCTAAAGCTACGATCCAAAGTAAGATCGAACCCTCAACATAGCGAAGTTTACTTTCCTAGCAGATACTATTTCTTGAAATGAATTCGAACGAGCCTTATTAAAATGAATCATTGCACAAAGTGTGTGTTTATTCTCTTGATTTAGTTCGAGGAAGATGATTTGTTCCATTTCAACTCACGGAATTTTGTCTAGAACATTTTACTGTCCTTAAACAACTACTAATTCAAAACACAATCGAATCCTTGAATCATACGGAAGTATATGCCTCTTGCTTTGCTGGATTTCAATAGAATATGAGTGAATGATAAATTACAACAAAGCCAGGATGGTTAAGATGCGTAGGCATAGCATTATACAATTTGAAATTAGTTTCACACAAAAAAACTCAAATCCTTCACTACAATTATGTATCATGTACGTATTATTATCAACTAATGGCATGACCTGCATTAGGTTCCATTTGCATTGTTGCAAAAGAGTTCATTAAATATTTTTAATTATTGGTTTTCTTGATTGAAGCATTCAACTTAAATTATAAAGCTTAGACCTTTTAAGTTACATTTTTTCACAACACAATAAACTTTTTTTTTCATGCGTTATATTATGATCTCAACTCAGCGTATATAATCAAAACTAAAGTCAATTAACAAGTGGGAATTAATTGGTTTAGTAATTGTTAAAATCATATAATATACTATTACAATACATCATCAAGGCACAAAGGAAAACAAATATGTTCAGTGAGTCAAATCAACTGAATATTATTTGAATTAAATTTTAAATTCAAAGGAATTAAATGGTTAATTATAGCGGTCAAACACACGAACAGTACACAACTAACATTTTACAAGGCAAGCTGTCATTCCTTTCAACGCATCACCGTTTCCTTTTACAAATTAAGTAGACAATTATAATAATTAATTAGTGTAATATAATTAGCACACACGCACTGCACAGCATAGCATACGCTCACATTTGTAGTCACCTTGCAGCAGTGTTCCCAACTCATGATCTGACCCCACTGTGAACCTTACTAATGGATGGATGGAGAGCAAAAAGCAGTAAAGTGTAGTCTCTAAATGACGCGAAGAAGGGTGTCTCACACTGTAGTAGCACTTCCTTTGAGACACCCTACAATATTCTATCCTCTATATTAATTTCATTTTTTAAAATTATTATCCCTCAAAAATTCTGACTCAACTCTTGTTTCTTTGAAATGAAAGGACGCACACGTAGGGTGGTAGTAAAATTATTTGACAGATGGAAATTATTTTTAACTCCTCCGGCTTCATTTCATTTGCATCATTATCTTCATCATCAACATCATCATTTGAAATACATTGTATTTTGTTTTTATAGTATTATGTATTATTACTGTCATCATCATTATTATATGTACAGAAAGTAGATACACCTTACACGATTACACAATTAAAATTGATAGTGAAAGAATAATAATTACAATTTTTTATCCTCTTAATATTTTTCAAAAATCAAACCATCCATTAAAATGCATACTAACCAAGTTGAGTTTTAACTGTTGTTTGAAAGTAGTAGTATTAGGTTGCAGAACTTAAGCAGTATGAGTTAATTTTTAACTGTGAGCCGGGTGATACGTGAGTCATTGAATTCAATTTTAGTTGTGCTATCCTCCATTTTGTTATGTTTTTGCATATTTTTGTAACTAGAAAAGTCAAGTCAATAGCCAGCCAATTCTGCAAACGTTTGATCCATTTCATTTGCCATTGATTTGTATTTTTCTTTCTCGTTCAACAAATTATCTACAAAAATAAATTACACAAAAATTAGAAATTATAGCAAAATTTTGTCATTATTTTAGCAAGGTAGTTAGTTTTTGCTGGAAAATCACACACACACACCACTCCTTTTAATTTACAGCTTTGGCTTTGCATTGCTAGAAGTTACTGTTTTTTCTCTGTTTAAAAGCGCATGTGTTTTGTTGTGCATGCAACCAAAAGCGACGAGGGCGAAGCAAATGCAGTTCGCGAAAAACTCCAGATTATGCTAAAAAAAAAAACCTTGTCAATTTTATGAAAGATTACAAGAATATACCAAATTCAATTAAATTACGATTGTGCATGTCAGTTAGATTTTAGAATAAGGATTAAAATTACAGAGTTGAAATAAGTATATTACAGGTAATTAAGGGTAAAGAGAGAAGAGTTGGGTCAAAGGTATCAAAACACTTAATTTTTTTTAATATCACACAATTTTTTCATTCTTTTTTATTTGCTCACTGACATCTGGAAAGAAGTATGAAATCAAGGGGGCCGATTTGATTGAGAGGAAAGAACAGAGAGTCTCTTTTAATAGCCAGTGAGTTCGGAAAAGGTAACGTCGAGCTCGTCGGAAATGGACTTGTATTTTTCCTTTTCGTTCACCAATTCGTCTAAAAAAAGCAATTTAACAACTTACAAGCATTTTGACTAACAACATTTTTTGATTAAGCTCCCGCTAGCTAAAAATTAACTTAAACAAGTACAGCTTACATATAGAACGTCACATACCCCCCCTTAACATTCACATTAACGTAAACATAAACATAAATAATACATAGACACGCAATTTCTTTTAACCATTCGTGGACCACCCTATTTTATCTTCATAATCAAATGTGGTAAGAATCGGATCAGATCAGATGAAACATAACATCGTAACATCCATATGATATAATACGTCTTTATCCGATATATCAGATCTGAAACTTAATATATTGGAAGGTATATAAGAGAAATCATAGTAAAATGTTACTACAAAAAGGTAAACATTTAAAAAAAATCGAAAACGGAACATGATAACCGGATTTAAAAGTATATCAAAAAATGGTGTCAAAAAATAGACGGTACAAAAAACATTTCTGCAGAAAAATTGGACTGCACAAGATTAGCAGCAGCAGAAAAAAAATCAAAGTTGGCAAAACGATACAGAAAATCCGGAAACTGGACAAATGGACAACGGATAAAAATACTATACAGGAAGACAACAGAAAAGAGTCGAAAAGGTACGATGTAGAGGACGAATCACCAGTGTCGATGAAACAAAAACTACATGGAAAAAATAATACCATAAAATAAAAAGGAAATGAAATAAAAACCTAGTCACAGATTGGAACAGTGCAGAAGAAAGTAGAATGGTGTAGTATTAAGGGTAGGTAACGGGTTAACTAAGGGAACGCTGATAAGTGGCCTTAGTAGGCCGACAACTCCATGAAAGTTCCATCCAAATCATCACAAATGGCCTTGTACTTCTCCTTTTCACACACCAACTCATCTGCCAGTCAATAACGGGGACAAAATATTATAGACCCAGCTTCAAAGATTAGAACGCTGACCAAAAATTTCAAAATTTCGAGCAAATCGTCTAATTTTCGTAAAAGAAATAATACATAATTTGATTATAGACTCCTTCGGGTATCACCAAAATCATTTTCTCGAAAACGAGGGAGGTCCAATTCAGTTCCGACAACCAGTTCCAAGCGTTCGACACAATTTAGAGTGCAGACGCAGACCGTGTACGATAATCCCGACGACCCAGGAAGAAACAGAAAAACCTCGATATAACGTTCCACGCCAAGGAAATAATTACGACGTCGAAAGTACGTCAAATGAGTACAACCAGTAGAGAGTTAGGAAGATTAAATCGAGGATACGTTATTTTGTGCGTTATAGTGTAGTCTACAATAATAACATAAAAAGCGATGATAGCGGCAATTTCAGACTTAAATACCAGTATAGTACCCGAGATCTCTAATTGTAAGTGCCGATTACATATGGCAGCTAGACTGCAATTACTTCAGCAAACTTTTGCTGGAGTCAAATTGAAAAAAGGACATTGACCCCCCATTTACAACAACCTCTGCAAAAGAGTGCCGAAAACAAATTCGCAGCAAAATTGCAGTAGTTAATGTAACGGAGCTGCCTTATGTAATCGTAAGATAAGCTAACTATATTCATAGTACTAAAAGCAATTGCGACGCGCTTTCAATAACAATATATATCCATTCATCGATATTTCCCATCCCAGCCCTAAGAGCACAAGAGCAGTGCAGTTTGCAGTTTGCATTTGCAGTAGATAGTGAGAATGAGAGGAAGTTTGCTATTTCGGGTTTTGGCAAAAAGGCAAAATGATAACATTAAACTGAAAATAATACATGTTTTGGATATCCTGTAAGGTCGCTTCCATTTCCTCCTGGAGTAATTTGCTCTTCTCCTTCTCACCAATTAAATCATCTGAAATAATCGTGTAGCCGTGTAATATTTACCCCTCAAAGTCTAAACATTTCCTCTCCAGGTGCCCTCCGAGTTTCCATTCAGTAATAAATTCTTAAATTACCAACTAAACTAATTACTTAACTAGAGACTAGAGTTTATTATAACTAAATAGATTTGGACTTGATGGAACCGAGATAGTAGAAACAATCAGACGACAAACAAAATTCGGGTACGTTTAAATCGCCCAAATCAATTCTTCACGTTTATCTACAGGTATACCTATAATATTTGTGATATAAAGTTTTGAAATGACCTCTTGTGTTAATTTTTCTATGCATCTCGATTTTTACAATGGAAAAAAATTTCCTTGTGAGAATTTTTTACCTTACCGATACCATAATTATTTCGACCCTTGTATGAAATTCTACTAAAATATGGTCGGTATAATTTGATGACTCATTCATGAGGGGTTCCTTTTCCGCTCTTCAGATCTCCTACTAATTAATTTTACCCTTTCTTTGTCATTATTAATCTGACTGACATTGTCATCCTATCGTGTATCATACCATATCTCGGTTCGATCACTCCGTCGGAAAGACTCAAAGTACACTAACTAATCCAATTCTACAAGAGACAGACGGTGAAACGAAGACGTTGTGAACCTACGTGCGTGATTCTTAGAAACTTCTAACCGCACGTAGAGAGAAAGAGACAAATTCGACATAGTCGAATTCGAATTCCATAACCCCCTCCCCCATTCGTAACCCGTAACATTAAATAAGTATAAAATATACTATGTTGTATGTATAATAAAATAGAATAACAAAATGTGGAGACTTTTACTAGACTCCATTCGTCACGTACCTTCCAGCCTGTCGACTTCCTTCTGTAATTTTTGCACGGACCGCTCAGCAAACTCAGCACGAGCCTCAGCCTAGTGGGAATTGATGAGGAACAATAAAATAGACATTTTAGCGTACATTCAAATTAGGTGTCGGGGATTGTGTGTGTTTTGTCGTTTAGTCATGTTCTGTGTATTCTTTATGTTCAATTGGGGACGTAAAGGGCGGCGAAGAAAGCAAGCTCAAGCACTAAGCAGAAAAAAAAAATTATTTTTACGAGAGCACGTTGCATTTTGCGTTGTAAAATATAAATCCAAAAGACCCACACCCAGCATCCCGAATCCGGGTATTTTCCATCTTTCGTCAGTCCAGCTTCAAATGAATAGGGCTACAAAAAGCGGGTGTTTTCCTCAAGAACACTCTTTCTCGAGTGTTCTTGCAATCAAAAATCCCCATTTTTCAAACATTTGACAAGTTCTTGACTTGAGTTGAGTATTGTTTTTTATTTACGACTGCGACTTCGTGAAAAAAAACGTCCGCTTTCTGTTACCAACGCCAATTTTTACCATCGTATCACTCAAAAATCCGGATCCCGCGAGAATGGTTTGATTTTCTAATTCCAATATTTCTAATGTTTTTGCTTGAAGCGAAATAGCGAAAAGACGGGTAAAACCAAAAAAAAGAAAGGAAAAAAGCACAAAAAATTGAAGATGCAGATGCATTCAGTACAGTAGCCAGTCTGTTGCAGTCGTCTTTTGTGGCAACAGCAAAATGTAAATCCAATAAATGCCCGGAAAAGCAAAATCACCATAAAATCCAATTCTGGTGACGGAAAGAAAAGGCAGGCTAGTCCTACCTAACACATTGGTGTTCAATCTCAATTTGACAAGGAATCCACTTTTGATGTTAAAAAAAACCTATTCGGATCAATTCGATCCGAAGAGATCGAAATATCAAGTCCCTGAGAAACGAATCGCCAAACTTTTGGTTCAATGTATGAAATCCATGAAAGGCGGTTTCCTTGTCGGTTTTTTCTTTCTGAAAGGGGTTAGAGCAGGGAACAGCAACTTTTCGAATCCATTTTCGGGTATCTGAAGACAAAACTACCGGACTTGGACATACACCCTTTCTGAACAATTGAATTCGGAGAAATTGAATAACAATGCCCACACGTTTACCTACTCGAACCCCCGTTCTATAAATAAGGAACCAGGCTTCTTGCCAAACCCCATAAAATCTGTGAAGGTTTTAAGAGTCGAAAAGGACGTAGGACGTAGACGTGTCTGGTTTCCATACAAAACCTATTCGGAACTGGAACTACCGGGACTCTAATTTCAATCCACATCAACATCCTTCGAGAGTAAAGTAAAGCAAAACATAAACAAGTCTGGTTTGTGGAAACCCCGTTCTGGCATTACAGAAAGGAAATAAAAGAAGTGTAGTAGTGCAATGATGAGACTACCCGTCCAGATTCGATGGTTACCGGATAGTATGTTATTCCTATTCAAAGAACAAGTCGTAAATGAGGTTACCGGGAAACAAAGTGCGAAATCTCATTCAAGAAGATAAATATTCTAAAGATAAAGATAAAGGTGCCAAGGAATACATAAAATCTCAATTTGGAATGCACTTCTATTTATATGGAAATCTTTGTAAATCTGGGTCGGTCGTCTTCGTTTAGTTAAATTGTTTTTCAAATGTAAATGTAATGGAAACCTCCGACACAGGGGGCTATTTCAACTGCACAAAATATCGGCCGAGAAATTATTCCCTTATCCTTTCAACGAAAATTGCCAAAATAGGAAGTACCTTGCCACAATTAAAGCTCCAACACAGAGAGTCGGCAATTGCAACCCATGTGGTAGCAAAACAATGCATTGTGATAATAATTTAATTTAAATTAAGAATAGGACAAAATACAATTGTAAAGTTTCCACGACCACACCCACGCCTATCAGGGTGAAAAAGTTTTCATTCCTACAATTCCAAAGAAAAATCCGTGGCTTTTTCCGTCATTCCCCAATTCCATTTGGCATTCCAATAATGAGTGTCTCCGCACTTCATAGAACCCAAAACCCCAATAAAGCAATACAATGTAATGTAATGGTCAAAGAAAAGAGAAAAGAAAGAAAGAAAAGAAAAGAAAGAAGAAATAGAACTGGAATGGAATGAAATGGATAGCTGGGAGTACCAGTGGCTGGCAACTCACACGCAGTCGGGAATTTTCTCATTTCTCTCGATTTCTATCACATTAGTTTGGACAAAAAAGGAATTGGAAAAGAATTTTTTTTTCTCTACTGATTGTGAGACTTTCACATCACATCACAAGGCAAGCGAAGGGGAGTACAAAGCTAAAGAACGAAATAAAGAAAGAGCAAATCATTTGGAGAAAGTCTCCCACCGATTCTAACACATTTTTGCTTTATGAGGAAAACTCGAGTAAATACATCAACAGAAATGACCGACCTAACTTTACAAAATAATACGCAAGAAATTGCTGAAATAGCTGACGTTATTGTCCAAACTGAATTTGCCGAAATGAATCTGAACGATCCCATGTTTAACCAAGTTGATAGTACAAGCACAAGATAATACATGAGATACAAGTAAAAATAAAAAATTTCTAAATATCTATACGGATTTGGAAAATTCTATTTCGGGTTTATTTTCGAACGAAATATCAACTTGGTAAAATTATGATTGCGTTATCGGACTCACGTACGCTATTTTTAAAATTTAAACCAGTGTTAGAAATGAAGAATATTTTTAAATCGTTTTAGCAGAGAAAATTCCAGTAGCACCTCCTGCATGGAGAAATTGATTTACGTACTTACAACATAAAGAAGCAATAAGCCCGAAGGACCTTAACACAAAATGTCATTGTCCGAGCAGTCGGACCTTGACCGATGTCTTGTCTGTCAAGGTTTGAGGGTTCTATATGGCAAAAATGATAAGAAGCAAAATCTTGGATTACTTACTTCTTTGAGTGAATCTGAAATAGAGCGCAATTGTGTTGTGTAACTCTCTTCCATTTGCGACGCCTTCAGTTAGTCAATCGAGAAAAAAAATAAAACAAACACGGCAAACCAAAAAAATTAAAAAAATCAAAAGTAAAAATCATACAAAATAATTACAACCTTAAAGATAACAAAGTCAAAATCAAATCAAACGAAGGTCAAAATCAAATCAAATCAAACGAAGGTCAAAATCAAATCAAATCAAACGAAAGTCAATAATAAAAACATGCAAACAATAAGAAACCTACAATTGCTACTTGTTCTAACTCTACAATCTACAATCTACAACCAGAGTAATTTCAACATAGCAGATTTTGGAAAAACCTTCAAAATTTTAAGTGAAGCCTCGACACAATTACTACACTACACAAATCTACCTAATATCCACAGCAAAACTAAACTACACTAAAATAAGCTACAGAGAAGCTAAAACTAACAAGGTTTAATGTTTCATAGTTTCCTAGAAATCGATTTTGTAATTATGAAAGGTTTGGAGAAAGAATGTATATATTTTCGGTCAGTTTAAATGTGTAAGCCTGCACTACTTTGAAGATTTGAATTAAAGGACTCCGAATGGGATACCTCCTTAAGACGAGAATTGAGCGTCTTGATCTGCTTTTTATACTCCTCCTCTCGTTGGGTTGCCTACCGTCAAATTTTTTTTTTCAATTTTTATTAAAATTTCACTATAACCTCCTAACGTAAGTTCTAATCCTCAGAATGTAACCACCTTCTATTTACCGTATTTTTACCTGGTCTCATACAATGTATTACAATTTATTGGCCACCGCGCGAGCCTGAACGAAATGAACCGAAATGAAACCCTACAACTAATCTAAATCTAGAAAAATGATACAAAAAATGAACTGAAAACTTAAGCCTCGAAACTCAAATAAAAATTGAATTCTTGGGAAGGTAAAAAAAGAAAAATAATAAGAAACTACACTATCTCGATCGATACAATTCTCACCAATGTATGTTTCCTGAACAGGAACACATTAGTGTAAAGACAGGATTAGTTAACACAGCAAACTCAAAAATAGGACGACGTACACAAAACAACGGGAAAAGAGGACTTACAAAAATTAAAAAAAAAAAAAATCATGGCGTTGAGTTGTTTACTTACGTAGAGTCCGCCATCTTTCTATATGGTACTTGAGCTATGAACGAAGCAAAATTTAAAATGTCGCGTTGTGATCGACAAGCGAAAAAACATTGTGAAAGCTTGTGGCGTGTCGAACAAGTAAGGGAAAAATGTAGAATATTGTGATTAGGTATGGGTAAAGTGTTGTCTATGTAGATATTTGTTAGTGAATTTTTTGGGTTTCTTTAGCTTTACGGTAACTACCTGCTTCAATCGAGCAGTCATGCTTTTAATTTGTTCTTTAAATTCGTCCTCACGTTGACGAGCCTGTCGATGATGATTTCAAGGTGCACACAGGATGGGAAAAAAAATAAAATTAAAATTTCAGCATCAAAAATTTCATGTACTAAAAATATTGTACGACTAAAACACTAGTAAAATAGGGTAAAGGTACCTATTCAAAATTGTATCAAAATATTTTATCAAAATTACAAAAAGTGACTAATAACTTCAAGGATAAGGGGAACTCTGAGACTAAAATTATTCTATGAGAATTATTCACACGACAAAGACATAAAGAACTCTAGAAATGATACAAAATAAAAATGATACTCTTCATTATTAAAAGAATTTAAACCTTACAAATAAACTGCCATTTAAAAAAAATCTTGCTTCGTAAAATTTCTACAATGACGACGTTGAGAACAAAAAATAAGATAGAAAAACGAAGAGAAAATCCTAAAATCTAGATTTTAGACTACACATAATTTACTCCTGATTTGAACTTTTATTGCGAGCATAAAATATTAATCGGAGATTCGTTCGATTCAACTTTGTTGGGTAATTAACTTAAATCTAGAATTATTATAAGTCTTTACAGAAAACTGAAAATTTTAGTGAAATGAGAAATCAATTCCAGGCGGAGTGTAATTAAAAATGATTGACAGTTATATTTATCCGACTTTCGTGACAAAATCTGTAATCTGTATAATATGCAGACACCGCATAGATTCGAGTAAACATTTCTAGAATTCAATTTAAATTCTGAATTCTTCATACATAATTAAAATACACCGCCGATTTCCAATTTTCTGTCAAGAACAACAATCTAAATAGGAACCGTGAAACTTCAAATAATAGCCAGCAGTCCGGAATTGCAGCTGAAATGCCGTCGCTTCCGTCGTTGTTTGAAATGGATAAAGTCTCAGAAAATCCGAAATAAAAACTGGATCATCGGGATCATTTTTCGAATAAAATGGAGCAGAGGACCATTATTTAAGTTTTGCAGTTGATTTACACTACCCACCCCATTTCTGTTCGTTATTCCAACTCCCACCCTTAGCTTTAATTTAAAAAAAAATTATAAATGAAATTTGAATCCCTATAAAAACCACGAAATCCATAACCTCACCTTCTCTTCAGACACTTCAAGTGACTTCAAGTTGTTACCGACGACTCTCAACTCCTCCTCAAGCTCAACGATTTTCCTGTCAAAATTATACAACATTTTAATCCGTGTATCCTTTAAAATCGTAATCACCAAATATTAAATTTCAAAATGTTGAGTAAATGTGTATTAAAGCATGCAATGCGATTAGGTTTAAAAAAAAATCATGCAAAATAATAACTAATATCCTACGTACTTATTCTATATTAAAAGCAAAGCGGAAAGCAGCAGCGTGGCAGGAGTGAATGTTTTTGTAGAATTTTAAATTAATTTTGAAGTATTTCTTAAAATTATAAAATACTTATACGTACGATTCACCGTGCTCAGCTCTTTCCTCTGCTCTCTCTAGATCTTGCTCCATCATTACTAACTTCCGAGCCACCTTTTAGCATGACGAGTCAAGTCAAATCAACCAAACCAATCAATGCAAAAAACAACACCAAGTCAAGTCAGGCGAGCAAAACACAAAATAAAAATCAAGTTAGTTAAGATTATCGAATTATAGATTTTTAGATTAAAATATTATCACACGTCATGCACACGCATGTCAATGAATGAGTGGAGAGTACGCAGATTCAAAAAAGGTTCTCAGGATTTTCAGGATTAGGATTTCCGGTTTGATCGAAAGAAGTGAAACGTAGAAATTATTTAGGAAAGAATAAGGCACTTAAAGATGGATGAATACTTTAAGGTTTAACAGAGGTGGAATCCGAATAATACAAAGATAGTGAGAACCATAGAGCAATGAAGAGTGAATGCCGAAGGCTTGGTCATCGAAGAGCTGGCATTAACCTTTCATTACTCTATGGTAAAACCTGTCCCAGGCCACCAGAGCAGCGTGACGGACTACGTGAAATTTTGATTCAGTTTTGTAGATGAAGTATTTTGAATTCATGAAGAATGTAATCGACCAGAAGTCTGGGGTGACAAAAACCAATTGTGTGATAAGGGAACAACCAGTGGCCGCGGCGACAGGTTTTACTGAATAACGTGAAAGGTAGAGTCGTAGAGATATATCGTAGCAAATATAAATTGATTCCGTAATTTTGAATAAATCAGAATTTGGAAAGCGAACAAACGTATAAAAATAAAACACAAATAGCTAATTTTACAAAACAACAATGAATGTTAAAATTTCAATGCTCCAAACAAATCCAGAAATTGTACTAAAGACCAGACTCTGTGAATCTAAATTTCCACGAAGGAAGATTGTCGAATTTAAAAACTGCTAACGCCCAAGTGCGTCAACATCATGTCACCAATGAATCTTGATAGCTAGGATTTGTTTGGAACATGAAGTTACTGCCAGCTATTTAACAATGTTAATATGTTCACAAATCTAGAATCACAACTAAATAATTTATAACACATTACAAAGACCTGATGCGAGGTACGCCTAGAAACTAAGTACAAAATTAACGGCGAGGCGGTCAATGCAACGGATAGGAGAACATGCCGTAAATATTAAAATCACCGCACAGTGGTGCGGCATGTAAAAAATAATCGAAAATTTGCCCTCTTGCAACAACGCTTGACTTAATTAGTTGTTCATAAATGAAATAGAAAGTACTTGAATTAAATAAAAGCATAAAATCAACACTAAAACAGGTAAACAATTTTTTTAAATTGTTACATAGGACAGTCCATAAAACTAATATTAGCAATTAATTGGACTATAATTTAGTAGTTAAAAAACAAAATTGAAACTTATATTTTGATCAATTCATTATTTGTACTCACGATTCACCGGTTTCGGCACGCTCCTCAGCACGTTCCAAATCGGCTTCAACCATCGCTAACTTACGGGCCACCTTGAGAGCGAGAGTCATATAGAAGACACAGAAGAGAAAAAAAAAACAAGAGCCCAACGTCAACTTCCGTACAATAACTTTTTTAAATTCAAACGAATTCAAGACAAAGCAAACATGTTTAAGCTCTTAGTTTAGTTAAGGCAAGCACGTCAACTCCACATACACACAGTCAAAAATGATGTTATGCCTTGTTATAGTTATACAAGCTCACATCAAAATATGTAGGTAATCCAATCAATTAAGATGTTAGTTTTCAAAATTTCAGCACAAAATATTTCCTATTTCATTTCGAACTCCAGTTTGGTGGGAATAATTTACGCTTGATACAAATAAACCAGTTATTTCCTATAAATCGTCATGAGATGAAACCAGCAGTGTCTCGCCACAAGATTAGGACGACCTTCTCATCCAAAACTTAGCAGTACTTTTGGAAGACCGGATCAGAATGCGAACTTCACAAAAATTCTCGACAGGGGTTAAAAAGTTAATACTAGGCACACCCGGAAACGTAATTAATGGTCATTTCGGTAATGTTTCGTTCCACAGAGATTCTAAATTGGCTACAGCAGGAGACTCCCAAAATGCTTGAAAATTGGTTCGACATGAGGAAAGTTCGTTAAAGAGAAATTCGTTTTAATTTTTGAAACGGCGGAGTGAGGCTAATTACGGTTTGGTAGATAGCGTCAGTAGAGCTATTTAAGTACAAAGATCAACTTATGAAACTCGATATTGAGATCAATCAGAAATGTCAGGATTAAGAAAAATTGTATTATTGGGTGAGATAGATCCGAGGTTGTCGTTGATGTTTGTCGACGGCCGAATCGAGCTAACAAAGATTTACTGGGTAAAAATACGAGTACATGACATCATAAAATTTCATAAAATTACTGGATTCGTCTACTACAAAAATCACTGCACTTATTTTCGAAACACTGTCTGGAGAATGAGATCGGATCAAGAACTAATTAATCACTCCTGCTCTGCCCCATTCTGAGACGCACTTAAAATTGGCGCGAGCACTCAAACAGAATTAAAACCTCATGCTCGGTCATCGTACAGTCCATGAGTCCATTAGTGTGTTTAAAACTCGACGGATGGAGCTAACTGTGTATTGGTGTTAGTGCACCGCAAACTTAACTTGGTATATTATTATTAATATTAAAAATCAAACGTCGAGTTAGTTTTAGTTGGTATTATTTGCACTTAAGTTTTCTTGTTTTTTATATAAATAGACATAAAGTCAAGACCTCATCGTATTTGCGGTCAGCCTCCTCAGCCAGGAATCTAGCCTCCTTAAGTTGGTTCTCAAGGGCGTCCATACGCTCCTCATCGGAGATGGCTCGGTTCTCCAATACTTTCCTCATACTGCATTTAACAATAGGGCATTCCTTAGTACTTTGGTTCACTAACTCATATAAACTAACCTAAACTTTAATTATAAACTGAGTTAAATGAAAATCCTCAACTGGATTACAATTCAGTTGAACCAGAAAGCCCAAGCTAAATCCAAAATTGACCAAGTTAAAGTTATGTGGCCACATTTCCTGTCCTGGAATTTCCTTTCCTCTTTCCTTTCACAGAACTAACTACTAAACTAGGAATTTGAGTGTTAGTAAGGATCACAATTATTTTGTACTGTTTAATAAACAAGGGACACAATTTGGGGTCAGAAACGGACATTCAAACACAACAATTGACGGTTTCGTATGACAAAGGGGCACTAATTAACTTCTATTAAAATAGTATAGCTCGAATTCGAATAAAAATACTTCAATTCTGCCGATAAATTCATCCTGAGTGCTCTTATCATTTTGTTGTCATGAGAAGTTCTTTTCAAAAATTTTATCGATGGTTATGACTAAAGTCTTGAATTTCTATTGAAGATAAACGAGGTAATTCTGATATCTTACGGACTTGCGAAAAGGAAAAATTTCATTCTGATCATAAACCGGTCAATTCCGACGCAAAATTTCAAAACCAAAATCGGAGTTGAGAAAAATTTCATTCCGATCATAAACCGGGCAATTCCGACGCAAAATTTCGAAACCAAAATCTCATTCCAGAAGACGGAGATGTCGCGTAAATAGTTCCGTTAATACTTTTCTCAATACAGTTACTTTTACTTCTAACTGTACCCACAGTACCTTCTATGAACGTGTAACATATCTATAGAAAGTTAGAATATAATTTCGCAATAGCAATGAGAATATACTAGTAGCTTTATATTTTCGTTTGGAAAAATTTATATCATACTTCTAAATACCTACCTGGTCATTTAAACCGTTAATTCGAACAAAAATATAGCGTTCGTCAGAAAGTAGAGCCTATTTTAGCATCGAAAACACAGACGTCGCCATTACCAAGCAGTTATCCCAACACCGATTCCATGTAAACCCAGTACCAACAAAACTAATTAACTATTAATTAATATTTACATTGCTACTCATTCATTCATCTCAGTCAACCAAACGGAACATTACATTCTGCATTTTTGCGCTCAAAATACAATGCGAATACAGAACGCAGACAGACATCACGCACATCGGCACATCCATCACAGATGCGCCATTCATCTTCACATCCGCCTCAATCTCCTCAATTGAGTATACATATGATAAAAATTCAAAAATTGAATTATTATTTAAAGAACAAAAAAAGACAAGGTTGAAAAGATAAGATTGGGATGTACAGACAAGGTAAGGATAAACTCTTCGACTCTTTCATCAACGGAACGGGCGACGACGACGACGACGGATTGATTGTTGACAATTTACTTAGTTTTTACCTCTTCATATTTTTTGTCAGATTCTTCGGCAATTAATTTAGCTTGGGCTAACTGTGCCTCTAAAATTGCAATTCGGTCGTCTTCCATGTTGCTGCGGTTCTCTAATGTTTTCCTTACTCTATCGTAGTTGTAAAAAATAAAAAATAAAAAAGTTATTTTTTATTTTTATTTTTGTCATCAGACGGATTCCAAAAGTTACGAACGACGACGACAATGTCCATTTTAAAAAGAGCAGCATGTTTTCAAAAATTAGAAAAATTAACACCTTAGTCAGTTTGAATTTGAATCAATTATCAAAGTTAGAGAAGTTTTTGGAAACATGAGTTACGAATTAAAGGTTTGAAGAATGCGTTATCACATGTCTCCTTACCTTAAGAATACTTTGCTTCTCTTCACTTTTCAATTAAATTAAATACAAAACTTAACTTGAATAATTTGTTAATTTAATTTTTATGGTAAATCAATTTACCGCTCAGACTCATCAGCACAATGTGAAGCTTCGGCCAATTTGACAGTGCATGTGCCCAATCGTTCTTCTGACCTCTCCAAATCTTCCTCAATCAATTGGATACGACGGTTAAGAGATGCAACCTCAGCCTCGGCCTGTCAAATAGAAAAATGGTAATTAATAATATATTTAAAATCGATATATACACTTTTATTTTCATTAATATAATTTCAAAATACGAAAATAATAGTATAATTAATTACGTTTGAAGTCGAACTAGAACCGAATTCAAAATACGTCAAGTCTCATGGTCGAATGCGTATCGTGCATTTTTCGACATGCATTCTTTTCTTGACGAGAAATTCTATAATTTCTTCCACTGTCAAAGAATGGAATTCGGACAGGATTTTCTGATTATTTGCAAAAAATGTTATACATTTGGAATTTCAACGCGTAACTCCATTTTTCCTAATGTTCTCGTTTGCGCCGCGCCATTTCCCATTCTATTCTTTAAATTAAACTGTCTAAACGACAGACAATAGCAGAACCCGACATTCTATTTCTTCATAGAAAACAATGTACGTCTGATTACAATACAAAAATCAGAATTTCTTGGAAATGAAAAGGCCTGGGTGGTCGTCACAATAATGTGCAGCACCAAGCCAAGAAAATCATCTTGTTAACCATTAACCATCACTTTAAAATCATCCAATGACAGACTTCAACCAACTGTTTTTACTGACGTTTTAACTTTGACTTTTTCCATTTAAGGAAATCCGTGCCAATGTCATACTCATTCTCCTACCACAATCAGCCACAAAGTACAACATTATTGTTACTTCATCCTTTCATTTCCATCACCATAAACAAAATTAATTCAAAACATCCTTTCTTTAATCGTCGATCGGCATTCGGCTTGATTCAAGCTAAATCCAATATGAAGATTGGCGATTTGTCTCAATAACTGTGCGGTGCCGTACCGCACCACAATCTTAAATCTTAAACATTAATAAAAATTGAAATTCATTGCCTAATGGAATGGTAAAACCCAACACAACTCAGCATGGCACAGGAGAAATACAAACAAGATGAGAAAAAAAACGTTGCGTGAACTGGCATGTACATTCTACACATATTTTAAAATGGGCATGTCCATGACCAAAAAAGGACATACATACGGCCGTCAAATGCTCAAATGTGTACATTAAACATTATGGCATAGCTTTTACAATATTTAGCCCTTTCCTTTGAACCAAGAGAGTTTAAGCTCAGACTAGCAAAATGTCACTTTGACTTTTTGCTGTACTTGACTTTTACAATTAAGCATATGCACTGTGTAGAGCTCCTATTCCAAAGAAAGCTTATACAATATAAAAAAAATCAAGATTCATTTCAGGTTCATTTGACAGCATGTTTGTCGTGTCATAATAATTTCCAAGTCAAGCCAGGCTTGAAACAACATGCCGATGCCGACTGAATGGAATAAGAAGAAAGTGGAACATTTTTAAGGCGCAAATTCATACATGACCCAATGGGCTAATACGTGCCAGTACTTCCTTTCGTTTTCGTTTCTTTCATTAAGAACTATAGAGTCTTCGGTTAATCTGTTGATCAGTTACTCGATTGTTCGTAGGTGGTGATAAAAGTATAAGAACATGAATCTAGAATTCTCAGTATAGTATTATGCATGATGAATTTTACAAAAGGATCTAGAAAGTCGCAACACAAGGAACTAACAAAACGTAAAGTGTAACTAGTGTAAGAATAATCGACGCCGGTTATGGAAATCGTAATCGTAATAAAATATTTGGGCAATATGAAAGAAGTTTCGTTACCCTATCGGACTAACTAAAAAGATTCCCATTCCATTTACTACAACTGCAGTTCATCATGGCTCATTTGTATAAGCAAGTTTTAATCGAGCTATAAATTTTTATCGTCTGAAACTTGGGAGACCCCAGTAAAATCAAATGTTTCCACTCTCCAGAACCGGGTTCATAAGGCAAGGCTCGATACCATGTCGACATGCAGAATTGCGGAACATTGCGTGCGTTATAAACTTAAAATATTATCCCTGGTTTCAGACAGATCCAGATTCAAATTGACTTTCCATTGCAATACCCGGATTTTCTGTAATCGGCGTTCGGAGTCATACCTTAGCGCCAATGTATGCATGTCAATATTAAAACTAAAACGAAATAAGTAAACCCAAAATTGGGAACCCCAACAGTGTGCTCATCTCAACAAATTGCTTTCCGACACGCACAATGTGTGCACTTGGATGGATTCAAAAGAAATGCCCAAACTTAAATGTTTAGCCATTCTTTCATGCATATATAAACTAAGTAAGAAATTCAACCATGATGTAATTCCTGAGTGAGTAAGTTCAATGAAAGAAAGAAAAAAAATGAATTCACTCTCAGTTTTTTATTCTAAAACTACAACTACACACACACACACCACACATGCACCTTAAGTTAAGTAGTAGTAGTAGATATAATGTAAGTTTTAAAACTTATCCTATCCTCATAATATCTAATCTAATAGTAAAATTCCTTAACATTGTCTCTGGGCTAACACTTTACTAGTTTTCTTCCCTTTCAGCCAGGCAAGTAAGCATTATCAATGCAGGTTATAGTACATTGACATCGCTTACACCAGGTACCAGACCTGATTCAAGGAACTAATTCTCCTTCCTAAGCATCAATTGTTTACTATAATACAGACATCAGATTAAACGTTTAGCTACCAAATTAACTGCAAACTTCAAATTCATGATCTCCAATATTCCCTTCGCCAAACTAAACTACTATCCGGTATTATTTTAACCTACACTGCTTGCGGTAAAATCCGGGAGGGTATTTAAATTATCAATTACGTTTACGTCAATAATAGCATTGCCGATTACATATGGGCATATCGCATACAGGCATACGGCATAATTTAAGCAGTTCAAATTTATTAGTCATTCGCCCGGGCATACTATTTCATAAAGTGGTAATTAAAAAGCTATGAAGATTGAAGATAGCTAATGGAGCTATAAACTTGCCCAGTGCATAAATCGTTTGTTCTACTTAGGAAAACCGTTAATAAAGAAAACTTTCGAACGTGCAGCTTTCGATATTTCGTTTCGAGGGGATTTGTCATCAAAATATATCGATTATGACTATAGCTTTGCACCGAATATTCAGCCTAATATTTGTCCGAGTACCGGATATATATTCAGTATTCACATTTTTAGATTGACGGCCGAATATTGGATATAAACAAGACATTCGGCTAATTTCTGGCAGGATATTCGGTATTCGGTGACCGATTACCGGGTATTCGGTAAAGCGTCGAATAACACGATTGATATCCGGAATCCGAGAAAAACGTGCCCTATAAGAAGTATCCTCCTTCATACAAATATGAATAATGTAATCAAGATACGCCAGAAATTGAATGATGGGATTTATTTCGTGAACTGAGTTAAGAGTGAACTGCATTAAGATAGGATGTGATCATCAAACCGGAAATATATTTCATTTTCATCCATTCCATCATCACCTACTCACGTATTTACTCATTCCACACTTTCTTAGACTAACTAAGTCTGTCTGTCACAAAAAATTCTGAATCTGTTCATGTATGAATCACTTTTACTTGACGCCATATCCATACTTGGAAAGGAAATAGCACAAGAGTATCAACACAATTTGTTCAGGAACAAGCAAAAGCATCATAACTCTTTCCAAATTCGAATGACAAAACTTAGCTAGTCTAGCCACTGGCACTAGCCACTGGCACCTGCAAATTTCATGATGAAAGGCAAACGGGATTCCCGCTGATAAGCTCAAACTCACATTGTTGTCCACATGCATGAATACGAGAAAACTAGACCGGCTGCATTTATAAACCCACGACTAATGGCACTGGTAATGGTAATGCCATGTCCAATCTAATCTAATCTGTGATACCTCTATTGCCTTTGCCAGCATAAAACACTGGACGGAAACATTATAAGAAGAAGAATGCATTCTTTACGCAAGTGAATGAATGAACGACCAGTAAATAATATCAACATAAATTTGTCATTGAATTGAATAACCGTCTCTGAATTTTGAAAGGTATTATATTCTGAATTTCTGCCTATCGATCCGGGATTCGACCAAAATTATGATCAGGGTTAGCTCGGCTCAGACTTTAAGAATATTTATGTAGGTGTAGTGAATAAAACCAATTAACTCCATTACAAGTAGTGCAAGTCTCCAGTAGCCCCTTGAATTCGAACCAATTAACTCCATTTCAAGTAGTGCAAGTCTCCAGTAGCCCCTTGAATTCGCATCCATGCCAGTACACTGTATACTGTAAGACTACGTCTGGTCTGATCTAACGAGACACGTCGTGATCACTTGGTTGTGATGGACAGTAACGTCTTTCCTAAATTAAAAATACCTCTCCCTTCTATTTAAAATACTCACACATTCCTTGTTAGGTCAACAACTATTAAATTCGTAATCCAGTCCAACGACGAACCCCATAAGTGACGAGCCTGCTCTTCCAAAATTTCACCGTAGAGCGTAGACCAATTTAAAATTCCATTCATGATTTCTTTACAGAATTGAAGAACTAATGTTTGTAAGTAATTCCATACTGGGGAGAGGAAGAAAATAAGGTGTCACCAAATCACCACAAGTTACAGTTTGATATCCACTGTCAGTGTCATGTTTAATGTTTGAGGAAGGAAATTAAGATGAGTATCAGACTTCAACTTCAACTCGTTCATTGTCATTACTGTTGTATTTAACGAGTCAACGAACAAATTAATTTTAAATTACACCTGTATTATTTTACCGTACCACACACATTTCCTAATCTCGATTCTCGTTTCATTCCCTCCATTACAATTGTGTACGAATTAAATTATTCCACACGTGTAGTTCGCCACGCCCATACTAACATAGGTATTATCAAATTCCAAATTCCTTTAAAAAATCCTCACGCAATGAAACGCATTTAAATTGAATTGAACTGGAGACTGGACTTCCAACTAACAAATGTACAGCTTCACAAAAATATGCATGCCTGTAACAAATCAAATTCCAAAATTTTACAGCAAACTGAATGATCCCTTCAAAATATACAGGGTGGTTCATAAAATTTACCACCGCAAAGACAAATCTGTGAGTAACCAGAACTAGTGGTTGAGTAAATAAATGCTTATCCGTCCGGTACATAATATTTTAGACCTTGTCATCAAAAATCAAAACCAACACGGTTAAAGCAATTGCAACGAACAATTTTAAATCCAAAGTCCACCCCGACAAAAATCAAAGTATAATTGTTGACCCGTGTAAAAATCTCATTTCCTCCTATTCCCTCGTCTCGACAATTTTTTGACTGTCAGAGTGTCAGACAACAAATCAAATCTAATACCGCCTACTCGATACGCACTTTTAACATACTTCCCTAAAAAATCAAAGGTACAAAACAAAAGACACCCCGTCATTCATTCCATCCTCAAAAATTAACATGATGCATAACCTAATGACCCTACAACTAACTACACATACGCATCAACATCAACCAAAGCCAATGTGACGTGTGAAAACGTAAAATGTAATGCGATATTCTCTCGAAATAAACAGTAGTGGTGTGGTGGTAGACAGTAGACACAAAATTGAAGGTCCACTCAAGTGGAGATCCACAACAAACAAACAATATACACTCGGAATGAACAACGCCCTTGGTACACACCAATGGCTTAAAATCATTCATTAAATTAAATCCATCCGACCTCCTTCGCTTGTTTGATGCTAAAAGCTAAATAATCAAGGACATGGACAATGCTCAATACAAACGCCGAACCAAGCCAATAAGCTCGGATCCAGTCTAGAAACAAATATTTGGGCTGTAAAATTTGTAACAATAAAAACAAATGCCAGACAGAAGTGCTCAAATAAAAAACACTGAGGTTGGTAATTCCAGTAAATTAGACAGAGACAGACCTCAGGCCTGCGTCGTGTGGGCATGCAATCTCTGTTTTTGGCTGGTGACGACTTTTGACCTCAATCTCAAATCTCATCTGCCTTGAGGCAGGTGCAAATTCTACATGTACTCCGTGTACAACAAAATTGTGGAAGGTACGACAAATTGCACAGGTGAATGTCCAAACCTATTTCGGATTAAATTAAACTTTAACGCCAAGCCCAATTCAAGTACATAACCCAATTCTAAAACCTACACAAGACTTTGGAAACCCATTTGGCGTATCCATTCCATACCTTAATATAAAAATCTTCCTTTATGGTAGCTGGTAGTCGTAAAAGTTTTGACATTTTCAGACAATTAATCAGACAACCGTGACGAAATAAAGTTTAGCAACAAGTTTAAGTTGTTTGATAATAAATCTGTCAACTAGCACAAGTTGTTCATCCAGGTGGTACCATAAACCCTCGAAAGTATAGTATTGTACACTGAACATTTTAAATAGCCATCCAGTGCCAAAGCAGATTTATAAAAACTTATATACGCAAACAGATGCGTCCAAAATCTGTCAAAAAAAAAATCTTTCAACCTTGTGAGATTTGATCCCTTTTAACTTCGTAAAACTGAAGACCTGTGTTTACAAACCGAATAGAATGTAATATTGTAATATGATACCCAATTAATTCAATTAAACCTAATCACTGAACCACTATAATGACTATAACCACAACCACAAAGTTAAAGAAACAATTTTGATATCTTAATTAAGAATAGTACACCAGTGCAGTGCCCAAAATGCGAGAAATTGGCGTCTCATGAAATGCTTTCATCGATGAATGATGGATTTATTAGATGTTTCCTTCCTGCCCTGACGGAGGAGTCAAAGCAGAAATGTTAAACCGGAAATTAATACCGTGACAGTGAAATTCTGAATTCAAATACATAGGAACCGCCGACAGATTTTTCAACGAATTTCTTACAAGCAATATCGTCCATCCGGAACGCCAAACGAAACAGAAATAACAGAATATAAGAGCCCGGTCGGCTACTGATAACAATAGCTACCAAACCAAAACTCAACGCCCAAAAATACGCTGATTGAGTCATTCACCGGCTAACAGACTAAATCCATGTCGAATTTTAAAAGAAAATCTATCTCGCTTTCATCCATTCCAATTTCCAACTTAACCGACCTTTTTCAGAATATCTAACATCTCAACTCATTCAAAAAGAAATATTTGGTTCAGTCACACTGTAATAAATCTATCTACTTTCGGATTTTACATCTAGGCTGAATTCCTTGCTAAAAATCTAGCGCAAAAAATACACTACAATTCGTCATTGATATTTTATCTTTATGGTTTTTCAAAGAATTTGCCATTGTGTCTTGTATGTATATTATTGGATCAATTAAACTTTCCAGTTCGTACAAACACCGATTAATATTACTGGGACTTCCTCTTTTGACTAACCAATTATAAACATCAATTTCTACTTTCTATCCGTGATTACGCGTACGGAGTAAATATTTGATGCATTCTTATTCTGACGTCAAGCCGATTTATGACAATTTCCTCCAGCAGTTAAATTTGAAATATCAATTCTGATTAACTCATGTTATTAGTAAAATGAAAGAGTGAAATATAATTCAAAACTATTAGTCAAGAGACAAGTAAACAACCAATTATCGTATTATCGTAATCGCTTCCTGCGCAAAATATACAATTTATTGTAAAACACAAAACACTGCTATCCTTATCTTAAGCCAATAATATGACTTGACGTTATCATACTAACAAGAACCGAACTCGTGCGAATTGCGAATAAATGTGCGAAAATACTAAACTCAAACTTTATGAATAGAACCCGTATGTACTCACATGCACTTATGGTTACGACAATATGACATCACCAGCAGATTAGGAAATTAATCTATTTATCAAGAAATGAGCTTAAACTTTGAAAATAACATATTGTCTCTGGATAATTTATACTTTATGTTATTTAAGTTAAAACTACAAGCAATTTCCTGTTTAACAACTCGATTGTTCAGAATATGACATGTTTTACATGTCATACATGCCCCTGCCTGCTATTGACAATTGACACACCGATTCAAAATGACTTGGTGAAACAATAAATTATATTGTTTTATACTTATTTTTGCATTACGTACAATTGTGGTCAGAATCTCCACAAAAAGTACCTTCTTATAAAAAATTTGCATTCAAACCTAAAGCACTTGCTCGCTCGCATGGTGCATGGCCTGAATTATGAATGTCAAATAATAATAATCGAATCATGTCAAATCACGTTATATGAAGTCAATTAAATTGTAAATTTTGATTGAATAATTAAGATTTGACCTTCGACCATAAAATCTATATCCCACCCTTCAGAAAACTTTAAAAACCTACTTCTTCCCGTCGCATGACTTCCAATTGAAGTTTCTTCTGCAATTCTTCTGAGTCTTCTTTATATTTTTCCATTTCCTCTTTTGTTTGCCTCATTTTTTTCTTGAGCACATCCAGTAGCCCCCCTTGTTGAACTCCAGCATTATTGGCCATTTTTTCTAAATTTATATTACTTCAATTTCTTTCTCAGAACTCAGATCTCCAAAAGATTGTCAAAAATATGACAATCAACAACCAAAAATGGAATGGACAAATAATCTCAAGTCGACGTCTTTCGTCTGGCAGTGACGATTTGATTAATCGGTGATAAAAAAACTATTGGCAAAAAATTGGCAGTGAGCGATATTTCCAAGATAATACGGTTGTCAAAATTTGAAAATTTTCAACTTTTTTCTTCACACACTTTCCCAAATTATTTTATTTCAAAAGCACTCCACAAGTTTTTTTTTTTTTTTTTGAATTTTTGGACTTTCCACACTCGAATTTCGGTGTTTTTGATCAATTTAAGACAACAATTGAAAATTGTGACACAAATTGAGTGTTTAAAATGCGAGTGTGAATGAATTGGTTGCCGAGTTTTGGTTGGAGACTGGGAGTGCCGAGTAGACGAGTGGAGGAGACGAATGACGAGGACGAGAGGCGGGGGAACGGCCGGCCGGTCATTCGGAACCAACTCACTCAAAATATTCAACCCTTCAGCAGGTGGCTCAATCCACCGCGTCATCAAATAGATCCAATGAATTGTACTCTGCCGCTCGCCGAAAAACAAGCGGCAGGGATTCGAACCCGCGCCGCCATACGCGATAAACTAGCATGCTAAGGACTTATGACCTTACCAGATTCGGACCAAACTCCCGACACTACCAAAATTGATTTAATTTCTGACTATCGGAATCAATTTATATTAAGGACCTTACCATATTCGGGCCAAACTCCAGCCACTGACACACAAAAATTGATTTAATTTCAAACTATCTGAATCAATTTTTGCCAGTAACCAAAGAACTAATTACTGAATTTGGACTCAGTTACTATACCAAAAGAAGAATCAATTCTTATTATGGACTATTGAGAGAGAGAGCGAGGAACGAATATGAGTAACAAATTCGTGTTAAAGGTCCTCGAGTCTGATTTGACCAAAATGTAATACAGAATCTCGTTACGTCAGAATACATTGTAATAAAATACCCAAATAGTTCAGATCAGATATACCATACCCCAGCTATCAGATATGACAAGGAACGTACGCCGACATAACATTTTTGGATGCTCCACATTTCGGGATAACCAAGTACACACTGCACAGAATAGGACATATTGTTATTGTATTGGTAGATAGAAATCAGAAGAATTCCAAGAGTATAAACTATAAGGTTCGGACATGGTAATGTAAAATAATTTTTTTGTTGAGAATCGAGAGTTTTTGAGAGG